>JAVTVY010009472.1:0-48710 GCA_036873755.1 Hanleya hanleyi
GGGCCATATCCAAGATGGCGGCACGTATGTTCAAGATGGCGGCACATCCGGTGTCGAAAACTGGCCATTTCGTCGGGATGTGGTCACCTAGTGTCGGAAACTGGACCCTGTATGGGTCCCGCTAGCGCCTTGACGCCATGATATAGACCGGAGAGAGAAAACAACAACAACAAGGATGACACATGAGGGAACAACAACAACAACAATTTTTTTTTCATATAGTTTATTTTCCCCTCCAGCATAACATACCCACGCTGGGGGAGCCGCGTTGGGTGTGTTTACAATTCAAGAAAGACTCTTGTCCAATCAGAGACCGCCATTTGCATCTGTCCTATTCATTCCTGTCCGTTAGATGTATTCTTGTCCAATCAGAAGTCGCCATTTCAGAGAGTTCCTTCTTCGGTCATGTTCATTCTGAACCGTTTATTCTAATCATCGTCGGACAGGCCTGGATATTCTTCGGGCAGCATGTCCTGAACAGTTGTTTGCGCATTCTGATCGCATTTTCCAGGGCCTCTGTGGGTGGTAAACCCATATCCTCTTCCAAGTGACGCTTGGTCTTCATGATGGATCTGTGCGTGGGGTCCCCTTTCATTTCAAGCGGTAGTAAGGTATACTGTTCATAGATCGCCATGGCTGTTTTCCTGATGCGGGAGCGCATTTGGGTGTACGTCTGTTGTAAATTATCCTCTCTGGCGTCCTCGATCGCTTCAGCGTGAGTATTGATAGCTGCTGTCACAATACGATCCCAGAAGGTAGGTTCTGCCTCACTTTCCTGGGATGAAGGCTGATTCTCTGAGGTCAAGCTCCCCATATCAGTAGATAGACTGTCAGCCATCTTGGATTCGGTATCAGTCGATGCACTCTCATCAATCTCTGTATCAGTATCTGCCTCAACGGGCTCCTCGGCGTCTTCAGTCCCATGTATATTTTTCTGGTGTCGCATCATATCGTAATGTCTGGTGAACGTGCGTTCGCACTCAGAACAAGTATTAGCGATGTTGACGGTTGAACGTCGACTGTGCGTGTTTGGGGAATACGCTCGCTTTTATACACAGTAACGCCCATCAACGCTTAGCTCAACGCTTCAACGCCCTGGTGAATTAACTCAGAAGTTCTGATTTCATGGAATTGACACCAATTCATCGAAATGCAGTGACGCCCGTCAACGCCCGTCGTTACGCCTTAACGCTCGTCTCAACGCTTTAACGTTGTTTAATGATGCGTTTGAACAAATGTTTCTTTTGTGCTATTGCTCTGACATACGCCGCTTTCCAGTTCATGCCCGAGGTTTTCAACATCGACGCTGTTCTTTCAATTTCCATATGGACTGGGTCCTTATCCAACAATTTCATATGGGTCAGTAAGTCGACATACTGCTGACGTAAAGCCCGTCGTAGTCTGACCAGTCACCTGTTACCCGGCGAGGAATCACCACAACAGCATATACCCCTACACCAGCCGCCGAGTCCACTCCTGGCAGAGCAGCAGCAGCAGCCCACCCCCATACAGGGGGTCCGCTTCATACCATCAGTCCCGGAATATCACCCAACCGTGAAGGCCCAACCCGAGGTTGAAGAACATAATGTGAACTCGAGGCTATGGAAGGATTTGTTCAAAGAAAGTATGGACGCCGAGATGGGCGAGATTTTTGAGGCCACAGGAAACAAGTTTCAACGCAAAGGATATTCGAAAGAGGAAGCTGCAATTTTAGCCCATAACAGATTGGCACCCAGACTACGACGGGCTTTACGTCAGCAGTATGTCGACTTACTGACCCATATGAAATTGTTGGATAAGGACCCAGTCCATATGGAAATTCAAAAAACAGCGTCGATGTTGAAAACCTCGGGCATGAACTGGAAAGCGGCGTATGTCAGAGCAATAGCACAAAAGAAACATTTGTTCGAACGCATCATTAAACAACGTTAAAGCATTAAGAAAGTGTGTTAAAGCGTTGAGATGAGCGTTAAGGCGTAACGACGGGCGTTGACGGGCGTCACTGCATTTCGATGAATTGGTGTCAATTCCATGAAATCAGAGCTTCTGAGCTAATTCACCAGGGCGTTGAAGCGTTGAGCTAAGCGTTGATGGGCGTTACTGTGTATAAAAGCGAGCGTATTCCCCAAACACGCACAGTCGACGTTCAACCGTCAACATGGCTTATACTTGTTCTGAGTGTGAACGCACGTTCACCAGACATTACGATATGATGCGACACCAGAAAAATATACATGGGACTGAAGACGCCGAGGAGCCCGTTGAGGCAGATACTGATACAGAGATTGATGAGAGTGCATCGACTGATACCGAATCCAAGATGGCTGACAGTCTATCTACTGATATGGAGAGCTTGACCTCAGAGAATCAGCCTTCATCCCAGGAAAGTGAGGCAGAACCTACCTTCTGGGATCGTATTGTGACAGCAGCTATCAATACTCACGCTGAAGCGATCGAGGACGCCGGAGAGGATAATTTACAGACGTACACCCAAATGCGCCCCCGCATCAGGAAAACAGCCATGGCGATCTATGAACAGTATACCTTACTACCGCTTGAAATGAAAGGGGACCCCACGCACAGGTCCATCATGAAGACCAAGCGTCACTTGGAAGAGGATATGGGTTTACCACCCACAGAGGCCCTGGAAAATGCGATCAGAATGCGCAAACACCTGTTTCAGGACATGCTGCCCGAAGAATATCCAGGCCTGTCCGACGATGATTAGAATAAACGGTTCAGAATGAACATGACCGAAGAAGGAACTCTCTGAAATGGCGACTTCTGATTGGACAAGAATACATCTAACGGACAGGAACGAATAGGACAGATCCAAATGGCGGTCTCTGATTGGACAAGAGTCTTTCTTGAATTGTAAACATACACAATGCGGCTCCACCAGCGTGGGTATGTTATGATGGAGGGGAAAATAAACTATATGAAAAAAAAAAAATTGTTGTTGTTGTTGTTCCCTCATGTGTCATCCTTGTTGTTGTTGTTTTCTCTCTCCGGTCTATATCATGGCGTCAAGGTGCTAGCGGGACCCATACAGGGTCCAGTTTTCGACACTAGGTGACCACATCCCGAAGAAATGGCCAGTTTTCGACACCGGATGTGCCGCCATCTTGAACATACGTGCCGCCATCTTGGATATGGCCCATAATGCACCGGGTCAAAATACTCGCTTCTGATTGACTGAGAGCTCTGTGACGGATTTGAAATACTCGCTTCTGATTGGACGAGAGCTCCGCATTGCGTCTGCGCATGCGCAGAATGATATTCCTACTGCACACCCAACCCATCAGATGCCCCTTCACGAATGCTTCACTTTGATACCTCACTCGACCCAATCGGACCAATAGTGGCTCCCCTAGCTCCCAAAACGGCTATTTTCATACCCTTTGACCACCGCGCATGCGCAGAATCCCGATATTCCAACCCCACATCCACGCCATCAGAGGCTCCCTCACCTAGGCTTCACATGGATACCTCACACGACCCATTCGAACCGTGAATAGCCCATCTCTAACCCAAACACACACCCATATACCCCCAAAATACCTACTTTCTATACTACGGGCCAGTCTGCGCATGCGCAGACTATTGAAAACAAACAATACACTAGTCAAGTGCTCCTCCACGACAGCTTCAAAATAAGACCTCACTCGACCCCATTGGACCACCAGGGACTCACCTAGACTCCAACATGTCCACCCCGTATGGCCCTATACACCCATAGCCATGCAGTATAGGCCTATGGGCCTATCCAGGCCTTGGTGACTTTTTTCAAAAATTTCACCGATTCGCTCCGCAACACTTCCTATCATGTTCTACATGACGAGACGTGAAAAACGAGACCCCACAACCCTACCGCAAATGTATAGAAGTGGGTTTCCCGGTAGGATAAACATTGAACCTATACCCCAGTATGGGAATATATATTTATATATATATGTCTATATGGGGCTATATCGTACTTTTTCAAAAATTTCACCGATTCGCACACTTCCTATCATGTTTGTCTTGACGAGACGAGTAAAACGAGACCCCACAACCCTACCGCAAATGTATAGAAGTACGTTTCCCAGGGGGACAAACATTGATCCTATACCCCAGTATGGGCCTATATGGGGTTCGGTGACTTTTTTCAAAAATTTCACCGATTCGTGCCGAGACACTTCCTATTATGTTCTAAATGACGAGACTAAGAAAACGCGACCCCACAACCCATACCGCAAATGTCGAGAAGTAGGTTTCCCAGGGGACAAACATTGATCCTATACCTCCCATACCCCATATAGGCATTTTCCCGTAATTTAGGATAAAGTCCGTATTCCGTATTTTTTCAGGAAAATTTTTACATACACCCACCCTGGAACTAGGGGGAGATAACTCTATTGATAGGCAAGCCCTGTTAAGCCCGGCGACCTATATACCCCCCATACCCCATATAGGCATTTTCCCGGATTTTTCGATAAAGTCCGTGTTCCGTTTTTTTTTCAGGAAAATTTTTACATGCACCCACCCATGACTGGATGCCCCTTCACATAGGCTTCACATTGATACCTCATACAACTCCATCGGCCCATTAGGGGCTCCCCTAGATACCAAAACGTCTATTTCCATACCCTTGGGCCACCGCGCATGCGCAGAATGCCGATATTTCAACCCCACACCCAGCCCATCAGATGCCCCTTCACGAATGCTTCACTTTGATACCTCATAGAACTCCATCGGCCCATTAGTGGCTCCCCTAGCTCCAAAACGGCTATTTTCATACCCTTGGGCCACCGCGCATGCGCAGAATGCCGATAGTTCAATCCCACACCCAGCCCATTAGATGCCCCTTCACATAAGCTTCACTTTGATACCTCACTCGACCCCATCCGACCATTTTATCTAGGGACTACTTTTTCTCCGCGGAAGCAGACCGCATCACCACCAAAACCGCATGACCGCGGATGAATACATGGAACTATTTTTGACCTGGAAAAATTGGAACTCTCCTGTGCTGGAGGTAGCTTTTTGGTCAATTTGAAATACTCGCTTCTGATTGGACGAGAGCTCTGTGACGGATTTGAAATACTCGCTTCTGATTGGACGAGAGCTCCACACATGCTCCACAAATTCATCTCATTTGCATAAATAATACCTAATTTGAGCTTTTACTACTACTGCTGTTATTGCTAATAAGCTAATGAGCGTTGAGAAAGTTGGAGAATCTTCAACGAAACGTCAGCACCATGAGCACTAGATGAAGTTGTTATTCATAAAATAGCCTTGTGCTATACATTATGCTTTTATATTTCCACTGCGGTATAAACTTTCCCACCGAGGTGTAAATATGTTCTTCGCGGTGTAAACTATTCCACCGCGGAGGGAATAGTTTACACCGCCGTGGGGATGTTTCCACAGCAGAGTAAATATTTACACCACGATTCACAGTTGCAAGCAGAACTGTTTCAACTGCGGAGAAAATATTTACACCAAGGTGGGAATATAGTGACCTGAACTGTGAAATGACCGAGTCGCAGAGAATGCGAAGCGCGTCGTGGTATATCAGGGGCAGATAATCCAGTGGTCGGGAGATGACTTTTGCGGATAATTTCGACCCTATACGCATAGATAGCTGGTGCAGGACATGTTGCCATTACAGTATCCTGGACTACCCGAAGACCCTTAGGGAGCTGTCTAACGGATAACTGGTACCGTAACGCTTTCACTGCTCTACACACAGTTTGGTGACGCACACGTTACGCAATTGTCATTATGCTTACACATAGTAATGGAGCAAAGTGTCGGAGACCCGATCTATACTATATAAGGTAGATAAGGGTATTTCCATACTTCAATATTATGTAACTGCCGTGGCTGAGATGACTAATGTACCAGCATCCGGAGCCGACAATGCAGGTTCGAATCCCCAAAGTTTCATGGGGATTCCCCTCTCTCGATGCATAGGCCACACACCGTTAGAACATAGGCCAACTGATGACTGGAAAGGTAGCGTATTTACCGGACATTTCCGAAAATTACCCGAGATTCTAGAAGATTACCGAACATTCCTGAAGATGACTGGACAACCTTGAAGATGACCGGAGATGTCCCGTGCCCGTGATTTCAAAATGTACGTGCTACGTCATCCTAAGGCCATAGGTCCATTGAAGTGACTGAGCGTAAATTAACATTGACGAGCCTGGGGAGTAAATTAACCCTAAAGTGACTGGGGACTACCTTTCGTCGGTGGAAGTAGCTACCTTATCCACTGCGGTGGAAGAGACCGCATCCCCGCGGGTCGTATCTCGGGGTCACTTCCGGTCACGTGAATGGAAGTAGCGAAGCTATAGCGGCCTCGACCTCCGTCAACTGACCCTTTTCTGCTCTTTGTCTACTACTTCCCTATTTTAGCGACGCCCAACAGGAAATATATCCCCTTCACTGGACTTGAACGAAACCACTTACTGATGCATCGTATTTGGACCTATACTTTAATAAAAATAAAAATGGTTTACTCCCAGGCCGACTCTACGACAAGAGAGACGATTATAGTCTTAACATTGTTAACTACCCATTTTTATTTTATTTTGATATAGTTAACTACCAAGAAGGGCACATGGTGTATACATATATTGCTCACTAGCATTTATTAGATCCTGTGAAAAATGTGTCGATAAAAAAAACATGCCTAAATTATGTGTACTATTGCACACTGACGGCAGAATACGATCGTAGCTTGCGGGACCCCTGGCCCCACGTAACCTTTGTATATAATTCCGCTTAATCCAGGGCTAAGGGTAAATTGAACGCCATGTGTTTAGATCTCCATAGTGTTCGAATGAACAGGCACAATCAAAGCATGTCTGAGATAAATATTTAAAACAAAATAAGGAGATTACATAAGCGTTACATCCCAGAATTTCCCTTAAATTTACTTTACGAAACAGAGATTAAGCCACTCTGCTCTTCTTCAAATAACTTTTTTAATAAACACCCAATGGGGGTATTCTTGCCAAGTTTCATGCATGCTGTATCACCATTTGAAACGATGTATAGGTTATACTCTCCACTAAATGGCATCCTTCAAAAACAGTGACACTGTCGACAAAATGAGTTCTGGAACTTTGTGACTTTGTGGCTGGGGTCATTTTATCATTTTTATTCAAAATATTTTCCCTTGTTTTGGATAAAACTGCGCAAAACTATTTTCTTTCACATCAGATAATTATAATTATGTAGTTTTTGCGAAGAAATTTGAATAAATAGAAAAACAAATTTGAAAACTCGGACCGAATAATACCTTCTTGGAAAATGGCGTCACTGCATGCGATGTGATCAGTGAGGTCATCTGAGAATTTTTTTTTCTGGTAGAAAGATATTGTGGAGTAAGTTTCACCTCACCAGTCTCGGGGATAAAGAAAATATAAAGAGAGAGAGGGAGGGGGGTCCCAGCACCAGTACACCCTCAAATTGCCTAGGCCAGATAGAGTTAAACCATTTTAGAAAATATGAAGTATACCGTAAAGAATAGTGGGGGGTTCATAATAGTGGCCTGGTTGTTGAAAGTGCGAGTACCGCTGTCTTGTGTAAGTCTTGAATAATATCTGTAAATACCCATTAACATGCATGAAACTGCGCATGTAAATTACCATGTACCCGATCACTGACACCCGAAAGACTATTCAGTGTGAAATTTATTAATCGAATTGTTTCGAATAAGGGACCGTTCAAAATTTATCTTGAGGGGGGGGCCGGTGGAAATTCAGCTGATGACCCTAAGTTATGTGTGACCCCCCCTCCTTTGGCTGGAAGGTTACCAGTGACCCCCCCTCACCTGATACCATATTTATCAATGACCCCCCCCCCCCATCTCACCACAAACACACGCCCAATTCCAACGAATCCAGGTCATTTCCCCCAGTGGACATTTCCTCCAGCGGACATTCCCCCCATGGATAGTTCTCCCAGTGGACATTTCCTTCAATGGACATTTCCCCCACCCTATACTTTTAGGTTATTTTGAACATAGTTTTTAAATAATTTGGCACATCATATATTATATAGCACATTTTTTAACAATAAAATGGATCACATAGTGATAACATATAAATCATATACATATATATATGTTAACATTTTAAGAAAACATTATATCACATTGTGGTAAATGATAAAAGATGTATTTTTTAACAATATTATTTTGTTCTATTTTTTACCTCAGTTTTCACTTCAGTTCGGTTTTATTCTCATCAAATGGCTTCATGACACCGACCTACGAACAGTTAATGTTACGCTATATACCATGTATACATCTTTTATATTGTTTTAAAATGTGCTGACTGTATAATACTGATAGATACTGTGTATATGTTTTATAACTTATCACTTTGTGACTCAATTATCGTAAAACATCTGGAAATCCTTATATCTTTATATACAGAAAAAACAAATTGCGTTATTACAAAATTATTTGAAAACTATGTTCAAAATAACCTAAAAATATAGGGTGGAGAAAATGTCCACTGGGGGAAATGTCCACTGGGGCAAATGCCCACTGGGGGAAATGTCCATGGGGGAAATGTCCGTGCACCATTCCAACGTAGCCAGGGGCACTAAATGATGCAGTGTGGAATTATATGGAGACCGATTGAAAACACGTTAATAACATGAAGAGCTATTCGTTGATAAAGTGATTCGCGGTATGGTATTATACATATGAAAAAGTGACAGGGAACGGGACACAGTTCTGCAGTACAACATTAAACTGCGAGAAACTTTGAGATCACATTCTGTATGATGTATTTATTCACATTCACCGGTTTGAGATAAAATTATGTCATACTGCATCATGATGACAGTTAATACTACATACAACCGCTCAGCGAAACAATGAGGTTATGTTTGTTATACTGACACAGAGATAAACTTTATAAAAATTCGGACGAATCCGACATGATTAATTTCATGCATTCATCATGTCGGCTTCGCTACAAAAACGCTGCAAAAAATAGACGGTGTTTTATTATTATAAAACTATTAAAATTATTATATTTTATAATATTATCCTCAAACTTAGAAGCCGCCAGTACAACTTGTCTTGTAGTACGCCACAATTTATTTCTTCAACTTTGGGGCAGCATAAATTATTGAATGGTTTGTTTCAGTCTCAAAATGCAGGCTATATTCATTTAGCTAGTCAATGCCCACAATGTCCAGGCTGCACTGCACCTGGCTGTGTTTAGATAAAGGATTTGCTAGATGTACTGTGTAGTAACTCAAATCTAGCTGGTATGAATAGGGGCCTAGATTTTAATACATCTTGAGAAGAGTAAATATGATTATAAAGCCATTTACCGGTCTCATGTCCTACTGCACTACAGGAGGTTTGTACAGAGATTAATGCTAACAGAACATAGGTCTATCTATGGTACTGTATGCTGTTTAGGCTTATGATAAACCATAGAGTCCAGCCTGGTTCTTCGACCTAAAAACAGGAAATTCATACAGAAGCTCAAGAAATCCCATCTTCATTTTATCCAGCCAATTTCTACGTTCCCACTTCGAACCTGCCTTGATTTATCTGACCCCTTCCGCGTTCAAAATCCGAGGTGTAAATTTCACCAGCTAACGACAGAAGAACCAATCAGAACGTACACATCGATTGCGAGTGAAGTCACACAGAGTGACATCATCCTCTATTAGCGGCGTCCTTCCTCCTAATATGGTGCCCACTAAATAGGTCAGCCAATCAATAACGCTCTTGTGCGACCCTTTTCGAATTTCAAATGTTTTCGAGGTCAGTGACGTCTCGTGTCTATTTATAAGTTATTTGAACATTGAAGGGGTCCAGATATATCAACGGAAGTTCGAAGTGGGAACGTAGAAATTGGCTGGATAAAATGAAGATGAAGAAATCCTAGCTGAATAGCTGTCCATTTATCATCATCATTTATCAAGTTACTGATGACCCCCCCTCTACACACAGTCTAGTTACACATGACCCCCCCTTTGTAGGGCTCGAAGTTATTGGTGACCCCCCCTCAAATTCCACCGGCCCCCCCTCAGGATAAATTTTGAATGGTCCCTAATAAGTTACCGAATAGTATGATCGCACAGGGAAAACTTTGGGAACTTCACTGGGTTAACACTGTTCAACCGACCACACTGAAATATACATGCAGCATTATCGTTATATATTGCATAATTCCCGGGATAGAGATCTTACTGGCCAGTAAAACGTGTGCCACCTGGATGTAGATAATTAAACGTATCATATTGGCATACACACGAAAGATTTTGTGTTTAAGCCATTTTAATACAAAATTGTGTCCAAACAATAGAATCTCAATTATAATCATTCTCATAGAAACTAAAAAAAAAACACCATGCAAACCAGCATGATCGCTAAATTTGTATTTACTCACATTCTTTTAGACTTTATTGCATGTTGATACAGGCACGAGTTGCCGTGTAGAACCTACGGTACATGATTTCATGAATTCCACCGTGACGGAATCACCGTTGGGAAGACTTTTTTTTTTTAATTCAAAGCCATGTACTCGGAAGTTCCGAGGTCATACCCATGTAGTTTCTTGTTTAGTTTGCTATTCTATATGACATCTCTTTAAGGATCCATGAAAAATCTACAGATGATCCAGCATTTTCAGTAAATCTTGCCTCGAAATATTCGTGACGGAATCACCTAAAACGGACATGACTCTTGAGTAGTGTTGCTTGTCTATTTTTTGGTTGCTCTGTTTCAATCTGATTATTCTTATATGACATCTCTTACTAACATACAGTACCCAAGGATGATATACTGTTTTTCCTCGTGAGAAAAACGCGATTGGGTCATCGCAGGGGTTAAATCTAGTCCGTGATGGAATCACAAAAAAATCGTGACGGAATCACAAGTGCGCTTTTTAAATCTTTTCGGAAAAAGAGCTTTATTAATTACATATTTTCTCCCAAAAAATATTCCTATGAGGAATTTATCACTTCTAATTATAAAATTAAAACTCTGAACTCCTATTTTGGTCAATGAATACAGTTCCTGTCACATGCATATCTCTTTACAGATGTTTTAAGATAGTATACTTTTCAGTAAAATGCAACTTTTCTTCCTTGACAATTTCATCAGAGTTCATCAGGTTTATAAAATTACGGGAAAAATATTTCGAGATTAAAACACATCTTCTCTGTTATTGTCGTGTTCCCGGAGAGCATAGGAAGCGAATAGAAAAACAGCATGCTAATATATGGTCTACGGAAGAATGTGGAGTGAATTTTATGCGAGAAAGGGCTGTTTTAAGCGATATCCGCTTTTTCTTTGGAATCGATTTTGAAACACTCAATTTAGTGAAGATGTTCTTTGTTACAGTACTGTTACCCCATATTTGTTGTTGTTGCTGTTGCTATTTTGCTCGGATTTTCTTGTTCTTGTCCAAAATTCGTTATCGGTAGAAAAAGTACAATTGTATTTCATTTGTTGTTGTTGCTGTTGCTATTTTGCTCGGATTTTCCTGTTCTTGTCCAAAATTCGTTATCGGTAGAAAAAGTACAATTGTATTTCATGTGTGTTATATGAGAAGGGCAATCTAATTAAAAATAAATGCTATCTGGATATGTCGCTTGTAGGATATAACAGGCTTGCAGTAACTCACGTGTTAACCAATCCCGAGAACGCTTCATAGTGCTTTGAAGAGAACATTGATGACAACGAATTTTTGGTTGGCTCAGCCGAATTAGCCGGCTCTTTTCATGTTGCCGCGGTCCAGAATTGTGGCCCCATAATACGGGGTAGATATATGGACTGATCTTTGGTGTAGACATTGGGGTAAATAGACACAATGAACCTTCTCCCCTCCCCGACTGCAAATAAATAAGTCCAGATGCGACCGTGATGTCATAATGCTATTAAATATCCATGGTATGGGCGCTCAGAACATCAAATTCAATTGAAATACGTAAGATCCTATAGAGCGACATGTACGATTGGGAAGCATTGATAGGATATTAATTTATTAAGATTGATGCGAAGGGAGAGTGGGGGAGAAACCGTTCCGTGAACACAGAACAAGGGAAACAACTGTCTATGATCTTTCGCGTTTGCGACATATTCATAGGAGTTACTTCCCTTTAAATCTAAACAGTTAGAAATTACTTCTCATAGCCACCATCCCTCACAATCAAAGGTCCTTGTCATTCCATTTTAGAAGCTCATTAACTTATCATATTATTCGTTCAAGATAAACTAGTTTATTCAATTGCCCGAACCGAAAGAAGTCGTTAGATTGTCTAATAGAGTTCGCACAGAAAGGACTGCCTCACATGTGAATATTCGTTTATCGCCCAATCGCTACAGACAGGAAACCTTTTCTTAACTGTCAGAATTTTTGGGTATAGAAGTGATCTGCCCAAAATAGTTGGGTCAAAAGAACCCAAACTGTTTGGGTCAAAATGGAATATGACTCAAACTCGTTCGCTCCGTCACGTCAATACCCAAAAATATCTGGTCAATTTGACCTAATCTTTCTGACAGTGTAGGCCTATGGATTCCTCCATTCTACATTCTTTCAAGAAATGTCCTACTCCCCCGGTTCCCCTTCAATATTTCCGTCATTCTTGAAGCTGAGAATGGAAACTTACCACACTATAGATGGGTCTTGATCAAATTCCAATAAAGAAATGTGCAAGATAGCTGCTTCGATGGCGTCCCAGTTACATCCTATTAAAAAATACATAGGCCTAGATACTGTTTCCACAACTCCGGCGCAATAAATTGACAAATGACTATGTAATGTGAGATAGAGAAGTTCTGAGCCAGCTTACGCAGAAAATGGTAAAATTAAATTAAATGTTTGAATTTCTGTTTGAAAAAGCACTTCTCCTTTCACCGGTAATCGGTCATATCAGTGACCCAAATATCCGAGAGAATCAGCATATTGAATTGTCCGAGTATCACCCCTCATATAATATTGCCTTTGCGAGGACGTGACAAAACGAATCACAGAAAGTTTACCGAAATACCAGAGAAGGCGCGAATTAACCCTATCTGACCGAAAGGGCGGGGGGCAGTTGAAACCTGAAACTTGGTTTATACTTGGTGTAAGAACGCACAAGACAAAGCCTACAATAGCCTGTCTGAGCTCAACAATGCGTCTAGACGTGACCCTTTTCAGCTGCACAAAAGCCTCAACAAAAGCCTCAACAATGCGTTCTTACACCAAGTATCGACCTGAAACTTCCAGACTTTGTCCATAATACAATGCAAGGTCACTTTAAATCCATACATTTAACCTTAATCTTAACCTTGATCCAAACGACTAGGAGTAAACGTAAAATGGTGGCTGACCGTAGAACCGAAAAGTTTCAAGAACAGATCAAACCTGTTCCTTACAGAATGCAACCATTTCACGATATTGCGTCTATAAAACCACATTTGCTTGGTACAATTTTCAGTTCCACGTCTTGCAGGGAGAAGCAAAACTGATTCCATATATTCGCTTCAAAAATATCTGATCACAGCTATAAAGATTTGCTGTGTCAATCTTGAACTGAATGGACGGACTTACTGATCCGATATTGTCTGTTTATGGTATTTCATGAATGAATTAGAAATTTTACATTCTTCATTTTTTCTAGTGATGGACAGATGTTGTTCGAATTGTACGGTGGATCACGACTATCTCTTATACTCAAGGCTATTATTACGGTATCAGTGGGTGCAAAGTGAAAACACAGGGCGTTGGCTATTGATCGTCTATTTGTCATATATAGTTCAACTGCACCAGTAGAGAAGTGCAATGTCATGTTGCTACTGGTGAAACTGGATATGCGGAAGAATTACACTAAGCAAAATAGTTCTCTTTTGTGGAATATTAGTGATCATATTATTAGCCATATACAGTTTCAAAGAAGCATGTTCCATGGCGTTCATGAGTGAGCCTTTTATTTCCCATAGGCCTAAGGCCAAAAAGGTATAGTTCAAAGAACACTGTGCGAAAACATTGCTGCAGGGGAGGAAATATAATGTCAGATTAAGGTGCCCGTCAGCGGAGGTTTTGACAATCAAATAATTAATTAATTTTTAATGTTTTTTTATCTACCAGTAATTTGAAGCTCGTGAAAAATCATATGGATGAAGTGATCTCTTTTCCTTTTTTTTTTTTTTTTTTTTTGCAGAGTGTGAAATCTACAAAATTACCACCATTACTTTGTGATATTCATAATCGATCAGGGGTCGGGTGATTTGGCGATTACCACGTCGCGCGTTTGAAGAAGAGTCTGTTACATCTTGCTACATAGCTAAAAAATGAACAACACTTCATTGGTTGCTTGGGTCATATTGGAGCGATATACACGAGGTGGGGAAAATTGACGACATCTGGCGACTATAAAGCAACCATATGACTCTACAGGAAAGAATTCGAAGACACCTAACATTAAAACCCGAGAATTCTGTGGATTCTCGGAAGTAGCATTAGTATCTCAGCCGCGCCTTTATTGCAGCTGTCCATGTAGAGACTATGATCATGCACACGGCTCCCGGCACCGGCTTAAGCGGAATTAGATGCGCTAGCTCGAGAGCTGTGATAACAGATCAGATCAAACAACTCATCTGATGTTAATGGATGAGCAACACCTGATCAAGAACAAGTGTCAGATTCAACATCCAGTAAGAGATCGTCGTCCATGAAAAATATATCAGCCTATAATCGGAAGACAATAGTCAAACGACATAAATAAACTTGTTTCTAAAACAAAAACAAGCTAGTTTCTTGCAAAAGGGAATTCTCAACTGTCAGAATATAATGCATCTTCAATCTAACAAGTTTGTCAACTCATCTGTGTTATTACCGTCATCTGTGTTATTACCGTCATCTGTGTTATTACCGTCATCTGTGTTATTACCGTCCTAAATACACTGGGCATTCCTTCAGAATTGGCGTGACTTCGTCTACATCCAAGGAAAATACCAGCGGCACATTCGACATTCAGGAGCGGTGGATATAACTTCCACCTCGGTTAATTTTCGCTTTTTCGTTCAACGATATCTTCCTAATTTTCCGTGTTCTGACTTGGATTTGTTCGTGGTTTCAAGCAGGTTTTCTACAATTTAGATATTGAAGGGTATCATACGTGCAAATGGGGTACAGCAAAGTAGTCTAATGTAACATCAGTATCACTGATCATTATTCCCAGTTTATTTTCCTAGATTCGCGAACTTCAATATTCTGCTTATTGTTCCATAGTAGAGGTATTGTATGATAAAAATCTCCATGGTGTTTAAAAAAAGCCACAATTGAAGCATGACTGAGATCCTCTAGGAAACGATTAGATCAAAAGAATACTTGTTACTTCTACGGTTTTGTGCAACATGATACATTTGTATATCGTGATGTCCTGCTAGCTTCACAAGAAACTGTCTCTTCGTCGACATTTTATTTTATGCCTGTTCCGATATTTGGCGCTAACAGAATAGACCTTCCACTTTTTCACAATGTGCTGTTGGACAGAAATAATCCTATCTGAATTCGTAACTATTAGACGAGCGGCAATGAGACGAAAAAGGTCTTATTTTAGGATTTTAATTCCCCTCCTACCCCCGCTCTACAGCAATATCACGTTTGAAAGCCTATCTTCTGTACTTTACGATGAACCCGATGAGCCAAATTATTCAACTGTGTGAATGAATCAGATTCGAAAATCAAGGGGTCAGGTTGATCAAATGAGAATGGTCAATGTCGGGGTTTAGTTTTCATCCAAATACATTCCTGAATGTATAAATATTAATCAACGAAGTTCGAAATTGTTAATGTGATATCGTCAGGGACCGTTTCAAAATTACGGAAAAAATGTGCCACGAGAAGGAGATAGGGTTACTGCTATGGGCATAACTTTTCACTTCTGTTACCAAACAGTAACTCTCAAATCACGTTATATTCAGAATACTTTACTGCTATATATTAATGAATGCAACCTGAATCTGATCATAAGCTGTGGCATGAGTGGCGTTCCCAATAATACAACAATGGCCCATTCACTGCAGAAACTTGGCATACCGGTTTAAGGCTTCTAGGAAAGCTCAATTCACATTCATTCTCATATTTTATCACTGCCAAACTGTCGGATATCAATATTTATTATGACATCATTAATAGGTGGTGTCACATGGGGACCATCTCCAAACATTCGTTAAAATATAGATTTTTCCTAAAAGTCACAAATATGAAGCTATCTGTTAGTAATAAATCTGAATTAATTCTCATCGAAACTGCCTGGTGCTTATCTATCGGATTTTGATTACAGTAAGTTTTGATGGCGTCGCTGGTGAATTTTTCAAGGAATACTGACAAACTATTCATGAATGAAGGAGATTCGAAAATTAAGAGGTCAGGTTGATTAATTGAGAAAACACGGAATGTTATCGTTCAAACGCCAATGTTGGGGTTAGTTCTGATCCGAATACGTTTCTGACTTTATAACTATTACAATTAATCACCGAAATCTGCAATTACTAATGTGATATCGTCAGGAACCGTTACAAAATTACAAAGAAATGTATCAGGAGATGGGAATATGGCAACTGCTATTGGCATAACGTTTCACATTTGTGACCAAATAATGAATTTTAAATCAATTTATATTGAGAGCATGCTGTTATTGAATACATCCTGAATATGCTCAGAAGCTGTGGGATGTGTGACGTTTTCAAAAATATAATTACGGCCTAATCGCCAAAGAAACTGGGCATACTGGTTTATGGCTTCTCGAAAAGTTCAATTCACATTAATTCTCATATTTCGAGGTCAATTGTCTATCGGGATTCATTGACGAATGTTTCATCCACAATTAAACTGTATTATACCGGTAGTCTATTTTTGACGCGAGGCATTGGCCAACTTCGACAAGAGGCTTAATAAAAAAATGACACGGTTGCCTCACGAAAAAGAATCCAAGAGTATAATATCTCTTTTCAATTACCATTCTTGGCTGAATGTGTTGTCATTAATAGGATGCTCACCTAAATTACTGATGGTGCAAGAATCTACCACCAGGTCCGAGAATAACCTCGTTGACTAAAACCTTTATTCCGTTCCAATGTTCTGCATCGCGGTGAGATGTGCAGAAGCCATTAACATCGCCGGCAATTCTCGTTGCGACTTTAGGGGACGACATAGTATATCGCTGTCGTGACCTATATACTCACTTATCAAAAATCTACATTAATTTGATATGTTGTACATGTAATTTTGGTTCAACACGTTGCTAAGATCTTCTCCATGGTAAAGGCTTCTACAAAAGTTTTCTTTTTAGGTGGCTGTAAGATATAGTACCCGCAGATTATTTGTACAGAGCTTTGCCCCCAAAACCCAGCTAGGTCGAATGCTATTCCAAACATATAGGTTTAGGAAGTATGTGTCTATTGTATTACGGGTTTGACGCATTTCAGACGCAACATCTGTCAAATTTATTTCAGCAGCCAATGTGAATGCATATTTCCTCCTTGCAAGAAAAAAAAACAACGTTTTAGGTGCAATGGCATGAGCCCAATCAAATATATATTTTGCACAATTGCGTTTTTTGCACAGAATATGGTGTCCGTATAAGTCTGACATATAGAATATATGTGGAATTGGATATCTTTGAAGTGATACAAGTATGAAGAATAAGGAAGGTTCAGTCAATATGAATGAGACGAACATTGAACAAAAAGTAAATGAATGGGCTTTGGATTCAACGCTAGGTGTAGCGGGCCCCAATAATGCAAGGAAATCGAGCCATCCAAAATAATAATACTTAATCTAGATCACCTCATAATTTGGGATACTTTCTTCAAAGAGTTTACTCACTATAAACATACCGACTTCGCGATGATGCACTTGTATATAGAATATGCATTTATCTGCCTTTACGCCATTCCACCTAAACTTCGAAATCATATTGTTCGTTTCTTCTGGAAAACTGGAAATATTCATTCACGTCGAAAACTGTACAACATTTAACAACTTTGTTACAACAGTTTTTTGTTAAAATGTTAAAATGGGATAATCTCCGTCTTTCTTGTAATGTGTAATCTTAATTTTTTACACATTGATTAACATATACTAAACAATTGGGCGTTGTGTTGACCAGGAAAGAACGCATATGAATATTCTAGTTCGTGAGATATACAATATCTCCATTTTTTCTACCATTATTTCGAGAACAGAGATCGTGTTATGGGGCCCCTATCCTTATAAGCCTTATCCTAATGTCGGAAATCGGATTCAAATGCTGGTTCTGGTTTAAGAGAAACGGTGGTCCCCCAGATATGAGTGTCCGCTTGCTATGATTTAACCCAGCACGGACACCGACATCTGAAAAGATCTGCTTGGATAACAGAGTCCGATCTAGGTAAAGCATTGCAGATCGGACTCTGGTCCTTGGGGTCCACCGATTCTTTCACATCGATCTGGAAGCCTATTCCCTAAAATGCCATAGTTTCGAACAACCTACGATTGGTACAACATGTGTAATTTATTATCAACTGTTTATAAAATATTAGACCACGGAGTAAGATTCTGTATATTTTTTTCTCAAACTCTCTTTTGTTAAGCCTCTTATCATTGCTCGTTAACACCCCCCCGCCCCATGGCCCCATATTAACCTGGGCGAGGGGCGTTGTAGCTTAATTACAAATGAAAGATTTAACAAGGTATCCTATAATTGACACTTGGCCTCAAAACAAGAGATTGAATGCAGGGTGAACGTCAGTGTTTTCGTGTAGACGTGTACCGAAACCCATAGTTTCTTAATAACGGCATGTGTTTGGTCGTATTTTTGGACACGATATCATGCCACAGCTCATGGTAAAATTTAGGAGATTCAGGATGCGTTCTTTATAAAAATAAATGTAGCTATATATCCTGACTGAAGACATCAGAACTATATCTTGATCACAAAATTTAGGAAATTATTGCCATAGTAGAAGCTCTACCCCTTATTCCTTGTGTCTGTTTGGTAATTTGGGATTGGTCCCTGATGACGTCACTTCAATATATTCCGAGCTGCAGTGACATAATAATAACTTCATAAAGTACTTTGATATAGAGCAAGCCTCAACGGTGGAGTTCTGGGGCTAAAGTACAAAGCTATTCGCATTTAATCAACCGGACTTGTTATTTTCTATGCCCTGCACATCGCCGATTTGAAATATTTGTGGCTATTTTTTTTACAATTTTCGAAAATATATCGCTTAAACTTACTGAATGTGAAGGCCGATGTGTAAACAAGTTATCTCATGCAGTTTTGTTGAGTTATATTCAGAATTGTTGCCCACAGAAAACTTCTAACTTCAGATAGTTTTGTGTGTACATTTAGAGATCCCCTCCCCCCTGGTTACGTCATACATTTATGACGTTAACATAGATATTGATATATAACGGATGCTCAATCAATCCTGAACAAATTAACACCTACTTTTAGCGAATTGAGGAAAACTGAGAAAAGTCATGGTAATTTGAATACTTATACCCCTTAACGAAGAATGAAAAATGAGAGTACAGGGTGCACCCTTCAACTGGATTTGTCTAGTACACAGCACCGTATTTGAGGACTACGACAGGGCGTATCGAGAAGCACATATTATAAGATAAGCTTTCAAACGGTATATAATCTGGCTGTATGTAAGGGGGAGGGGGAATTAAATTTCCAAAAATCGGGTCCTCGCCGCTCGCCTATATCCCATATTGTCCATACCGATTGTCTGGAAGATCGGTGCGAATTCGGCGATGATTATTTCTGTCGTACAGCACATTTCTTCACTATAAATGTCCGTACCAGATAATCTATAGTTGTTTTCTCAGATATTTCGGCGTATATTTGTTGTACCATAATAAAATTTCACACAGTTATCAACTCAATTGGAGTAATTTTATTGCAAAGTATCAAGCAAATCCTTCCAGTCGATGTCAATATATCGCGAAAAGAAGTACTAGGTGAGCGATTTATGAGGTATTTTCAAGTCCCGTCGGAAATCCAGCATGTTATAGCCTTGGTAGATCAACGTCATCGTAGCCCCAATAATAATAAAATGGTAGCTGTTGGTGATTTTGTGCATTCTGCACGGATTTTTATGAAATACAATATTACACTAATGCCATTTATTTTGCTAGAATAAATGATCTGGTACAGACAATAGATGTTAGTTTTTATGACCAATGGGTGCTTATTGATCGTGGGATATCACGTCTGTATCTGGATTACTTGACCTTGGCTCATTATAAGACACACGGCAGATTCTGACCATCGATGAGCTGAGAGCTTGTCTGTGGTATTACCCTGTGAAATATACTGGGCATTCGTTTAGGTATGGGGTAGCTTCGTATACATACGAGCGGCACATCCGACATTCAGAAGTGTTGGAAATTAATTTCCACTGCGGATAGTTTCCGGCGTTTCAATACAATTTCATGTGTTTTCACTCAGAAATTTCTGTATTTTCATTCAACAATTTCTTCGATTTCTACCTAATGTTACGAGTTTTTTTGCTTTTTGGCCAGTAGAATACTTGTTAATTCTATGGTTTCGTACGACATGAATGTGGTGATGTTGGCGTCACTAGAAACCGTGTGTTCACTGACATTATATAAATGACTATGCGGATATTTGGCGCTAAAAATGTCACAAGAGAATAGACTTTCCTTTTCTTTCAGAATGTGCAATAGGATAGAAAGTAATCCTATTCGAATTTGAAACCATCCTGTAGAATTCTGGAAGATATGCACAAATTCGGGGATAGTTATTTCTGTCTGATAGCACATTTTCCTTCGGTGTGAGTTTTGTTGAACCACGGCTGCCTACTGATCGTCAGATACGATGCCTGTATCTGACTGACTTAGCCTGGACTCCGGAAAAAACAGATTGTGACCATCGAAATGGTGAGCTGACAACTTCGATCAGGACTTGAATACCAAATTCTCACCAACCAACTATTAAATAAATGAGACACTACCAATAACTAAAAACAAACAGTTTTATTTCAATAATACCACAACTTCAAACAAATCTTATATTTCGTGAATCATGAAAACGGGGACAAATATCCAATAATACCACTTGGCATAATGGAACATTAGTATTTAAGAAATTGAAGAATAAAATTGCATAAATAAAAAAGTCGAAAAATCGACCGAAAAATATGCTCGAGGAAAAGATGTTATTGTGGTGTCACCAGTGTTGCTATCTTGGATTACTCTTCACATATTGTGATAGGGCTTGACCTAAAGATACAGTGTGACAAGTTTCAACTCTTTAGTCTGAGTGATAACGAAAATATTACGGACAAGAATCAGCGACCACCCACTTCCGCATCCCACGCTGTGGGGGGCCTAATCGTGTATTTGCGCCTAATCGTGTCAGCGACAAATCGTGTGAAAAAATTGCGCCTAATAACGTGTTGCGCCTAATCGTGTAGGAAATTTGCGGTTAATGGTGGAACTGTGCCTAATCGTGTATGAAATTTGCGCTTAATTGTGGAACTGCGCCTAATCGTGTACGGAATTTGCGCCTATTTGTGTAACTGCTCCTAATCATTTGAACGATCTTGCGCCTAATTTTGCGTTGCGCCTAATCGTGTAGAAAAATTGCTCCTAATTGTGGAACTGCGTCTATTCGTGTAGGAGATTTGCTCTTAATTGTGGAAATGCGCCTATTCGTGTGAGAAATATGCTCCTAATTGTGGAACTGCGCCTAATCATGTAGAACAGTTGCGTCTAACTGTAGAAATGCGCCTAATTGTGTATAGAGGCTGCGCCTAAATGTGCACAACGTGAAGACATATAGCGCTTAAACGTGTTCAACGCGCCTAATCGTGTAATGACCGTGTAGTCACGAAAACGACCTAATATAGAGCAGGAATAATGATTTGAAGTCAGACAGTTATTTATTGAATTGCTGGGTCCACCCCGAATTCAAGTTTTCCGACTGTATGTTTGAAAAGCTACTAAACAGGACAGTTCATGGATATCGGATATAATCTGTTCTAAATCCATGCTCTGATTCATCATTTTATTTTTGGAGCTGATGCTGCAAAAGGACGTAAAAGCGTTGAAATGACCATGATGAAATGTTTCCGAAATCCGCCAATTTCAACCTACACAAAGTAATGAAAATGTAGATATGGGGAAGCGGATCTTCCCCTTGTGTGTGTGTGAGTGAATCCGTTGAAACGAGATGTCCCCCACTGTTTTTGTGATCCTTAGAGTTAGTTCTCGCGAAAGTTGGGGGTAAGGTACTTGATATGCTCAACTTGGACATTCCCAATTTTTTTCCACCGACCAATGAAAATCCGGCACTTCAATTTTGAAAATTTGAATTCACTAATCAAAAGTCGAAACAGCCAACATTGCAAATCGTGAGCCGCACAAGAGCCTGTATACTGATATGTCATATCTCGCAGCATCATCTGTATATTAAAGGGAACAGTTGAAGTAGGACAAGTCCCATGGGCATCTATAGAAAGGTGGTTCAGAAGATAAACGCTGTTGTTTGATTGAGGGTTGGGACAGATACCATCCATCGCAGGTGAACTTTTCTTTGCATAATCTAGATTTTATTGCACTGTACTTCCATTTGTATATTAGTATTTTGTAATTTATGGCTCACAGGAAAAACAGTTTTTAACTGATTGTGATACCCGAGTATCATTTTCAGAGACTATCGATTGACTGGCTGCAATGGTGGATATAGTAAAACTGAAAAGAATAGCTGCTTCCTGAGTAGCAGATTTCTTTCCCAGAGTTTCAATTCAAAATAGTATCTATTTGTTTGAAAAAGCCCCCCAAAACACACGAAAAACTGGCCATAATACCAAGCTGATCTGTATGTAGTGGTATTACAATTATACATACACCCGGTACTGGCACTGAATGAAAGTATTAGAACACAAGAGTGCATGAAACAACAAGTGGCAAGACATCCATCTCAGAATATTTCAGTTCTCAGACATGTCAGATAATATTATTTCTAAGTTTAAGTTCAATTGATTAATTTCACTACATACATGCACATATATTCCTAACACCACTCCATGTGTTGACCTAGTTTTAGCTTGACCTCTTCATTCGTCAGAAACTAGATCCAGCATAGATACATGTACAGCCCCTAGAGATATGGTAGGGCAGATCTTTACACATGTATATGTTGCGTCCTGAACTGTATTTCTCTGAGCTGAGGTCAATCTTTGGAAGATTGACCATAGCAGGCTTCCATACTTTAGTGCGTATTAATCTGATATCTTGAAGGAAAACAATCAACAGAGTGTTATTCAATACAGGTAAAGGATGAAGGACATGCTAAGTGACTATATATAGGCCTAAAAAGCCTGTCAACCACTGAAGGATAACTATTCTGGTCTGAGAACGAATAAACAATTTGGAACTATTTTTGTTCGCGTACTTCGAACAGCCCTGAAATCAGAAATTTTCTAGGTCCCATAATAAAGGTGAAGCAACTCACTTTTCTAAAAATGTTAAATTGCCTAGGAGTTTTGGGGCGCTTGGGTATGGTTGCGCCTGCGGAGTCGCGACTTCCGGTCACTTGACTTTCGGAAGATGTCACTACCGCCAAATTTTCTTTCGAGAGGTGACCCAGGGGTCACGGTGGCAGTGACGTCATGCGGTGGCGTCATCAGTGTTTGTGTACGTGACTGCACGCCGGTGGGGTGTATTGAACGTAGTCCATAGTTTCGGATTATTGGTCCCCCCTCAAAAACTGTAATACAGCAGAGCGCCCGGATCTGACCACATGATCATTATCTTTCCCTTTTTAGTAACCAATATTTATAGTACCAAGCTTTTGGGTACTACCACTCCTTCAAAATGACATATGCGGATGGGTGGCTGTGTTGAGCTATATGGCGAGTCGGGCCGCGAAGTCGACCTTCGTCAGTCTCAGTTTCGCACGTTTTTCAGGTGTCTAGAAATAGGGTTATGTTACATATGGAATATGTGACAAAAAACGGCATGGTCGACCTCATATTTTGAATAGCTTTTTTATCTCGCCTCGAGACGGGGAACACTGGGAAGAAATCTTATTGAAATCGATTGTCAAGATTTTTCCAGGAAATGAACGAAATATAGCGTATTTTGGGTCATTTCAATAGATTTTTCAGAAAATATGCAGTACGTTGTGAGGGAGGAAAATTTATCCCGGGTTAAATTTGCTTAATTGGCTTGTATGCTGAATTAATGGTATAAGCATTCCCATGAAGAAAATATATACTTTTATATGGTTTTCTGGATGGTTTGCCAATTCAGAAAGACGAAAGGGCTATACCAAGGGTCTATTTCCAGCAACGAGGGGTCTACTGTGGACTTCACCCTATTACACAAACCGATGATTTCAGCCTGGAAAAGTTTGAGGAAACTCCCGTCATGGGAGTGACGTCATCAGCCCGTATAATAAGCTGTCATGTCTTGTAGCGCCACAATGTATGCTGAGAGGCGACAACTCGACATATATCTCGTAGAACGACTGTATCGCAGCACCACCTGTATACTAAGGCCCTTTAAGCTTTGAATGGTTTTCTCCACACGCACTTGAATCGTTCATTCGTTTTCGTCGCTGGGCGTCGAAGAGTGTCTAGACGCCTCAATACCTCAGGTCCCTGAAACAGAGGAGGAAGAGTGGACCTGAAGTGGACCTAAAGTGCCGAAGCGTTGAAGCGTTCAGACGTTTGGCGTCAATTGTGGCAGTTGTGTGCAGAACTTGTATTCATAGCGCTGTAGTGATCTATTTTTAGAACCGGGCAAAAACTTGCGATCTGATTGATCCAACCAACAACTAATGAGAACAGCGGAATACCTCCTGTCCATGCCCCTCAGTCGCTCCACACATTCCCATACGACCCGTATTGTGCTTTCTATACTACTCTGCGAGTACGAGCAGTCAATCTATTTTACCCCAGGGCGAATGCCTGGCTCCGGGCGCTCGTTTGGTGCAAATCCCATAGGTAAAATAGATTGACTGCTCGTACTCGCAGAGTAGTATAGAAAGCACAATACGGGTCGTATGGGAATGTGTGGAGCGACTGAAGGGCATGGACAAGAGGCATTCCGCTGTTCTCATTAGTTGTTGGTTGGATCAATCAGATCTGCCACAACTGCCACAATTGACGCCAAGCGTCTGAACGCTTCAACGCTTCGGCACTTTAGGTCCACTTCAGGTCCACTCTTCCTCCTCCGTTTCAGGGACCTGAGGTATTGAGGCGTCTAGACACTCTTCGACGCCCAGCGACGAAAACGAATGAACGATTCATGTGCGGGTGGAGAAAACCATTCAAAGCTTAAAGGGCGGGCGCTACAACGCTTCAAATGCCGGCTATAGGATGAGTTTTCGCCCCTTAGTATACAGGTGGTGCTGCGATACAGTCGTTCTACGAGGTATATGTCGAGTTGTCGCCTCTCAGCATACATTGTGGCGCTACAAGACATGACAGCTTATTATACGGGCTGAGGACGTCACTCCCATGACGGAAGTTCCCTCAAACTTTTCCAGGCTGAAGCCATCGGTTTGTGTAATAGGGTGCAGTCCACAGTAGACCCCTCGTTGCTGGAAATAGACCCTTGGTATAGCCCTTCCGTCTTTCTGAGTTGGCAAACCATCCAGAAAACCATATAAAAGTATATATTTTCTTCATGGGAATGCTTATACCATTAATTCAGCATACAAGCCAATTAAGCAAATTTAACCCGGGATAAATTTTCCTCCCTCACAACGTACTCCATATTTTCTGAAAAATCTATAGAAATGACCCAAAATACGCCATATTTCGTTCATTTCCTGGAAAAATCTTGACAATCGATTTCAATAAGATTTCTTCCCAGTGTTTCCCGTCTCGAGGCGAGATAAAAAAGCTATTCAAAATATGGGGTCGCCCATGCCGCTTTTTGTCACATATTCCATATGTGACACCTGAAAAACGTGCGAAACTGAGGCTGACGAAGGTCAACTTCGCGGCCCGACTCGCCATATAGCTCAACACAGCCACCCATCCGCATATGTCATTTTGAAGGAGTGCTAGTACCCAAAAGCTTGGTACTATAAATACTGGTTACTAAAAAGGGAAGGATAATTATCATGTGGTCAGATCCGGGCGCTCTGCTGTATTACAGTTTTTGATCCGAAACTAATCCGAAACTATGGACTACGTCCAATACACCCCACCGGCGTGCAGTCACGTACACAAACACTGGTGACGCCACCGTATGACGTCACTGCCACCGTAACCCCTGGGTCACCTCTCGAAAGAAAATTTGGCGGTAGTGACGTCTTCCGGAGGTCAAGTGACCGGAAGTCGCGACTCCGCAGGCGCGACCACACCCAAGCGCCCCAAAACTCCTAGGCAATTTAACATTTTAGAAAAGTGAGTTGTATCATCTTTATTATGGGATCTAGGAAATTTCTGATTTCAGGGCTGTACAAAAATACACGTACAAAAATAGTTCCAAATTGTTTATTCGTTCTCAGACCAGAATAGTTATCCTTCAGTGGTTGACAGGCTTTTTAGGCCTATATATAGTCACTTAGCATGTCCTTCATCTCTTACCTGTATTGAATAATACTCTGTTGATTGTTTTCCTTCAAGATATCAGATTAATACGCACTAAAGTATGGAAGCCTGCTATGGTCACTCTTCCAAAGATTGACCTCAGCTCAGAGAAATACAGTTCAGGACGCAACATATACATGTGTAAAGACCTGCCCTACCATATCTCTAGGGGCTGTACATGTATCTATGCTGGATCTAGTTTCTGACGAATGAAGAGGTCAAGCTAAAACTAGGTCAACACATGGAGTGTTGTTAGGAATATATGTGCATGGATGAAGTGAAATTAATCAATTGAACTTAAACTTAGAAATAATATCATCTGACATGTCTGAGAACTGAAATATTCTGAGATGGATGTCTTGCCACTTGTTGTTTCATGCACTCTTGTGTTCTAATACTTTCATTCAGTGCCAGTACGGGGTGTATGTATAATTGTAATACCACTACATACAGATCAGCTTGGTGTTATGGCCAGTTTTTCGTGTGTTTTGGGGTTTTTTTTCAAACAAATAGATACTATTTTGAATTGAAACTCTGGGAAAGAAATCTGCTACTCAGGAAGCAGCTATTCTTTTCAGTTTTACTATATCCACCATTGCATCCAGTCAATCGATAGTCTCTGAAAATGATACCCGAGTATCATAATCAGTTAAAAACTGTTTTTCCTGTGAGCCATAAATTACAAAATACCAATATACAAATGGAAGTACAGTGCAATAAAATCTAGATTATGCAAAGAAAAGTTCACTTGCGATGGATGGCATCTGTCCCAACCCTCAACCAAACAACAGCGTTTATCTTCCGAACCACCTTTCTATATATGCCCATGGGACTAGTCCTACTTGAGCTGTCTACTTGAGCTGTCTCCCGTTAATATACAGATGGTGCTGCGAGATATGACATATCATTATGCAGGCTCTTGTGCGGCTCACGATTTGGAATGTTGGCTGTTTCGACTTTTGATTAGTGAATTCAAATTTTCAAAATTGAGGTGCAGGATTTTCATTGGTCGGTGGAAAAAAATTTGGAAAAGTCCAAGTTGAGCATATCAAGTACCTTACCCCCAACTTTCGCGAGAACTAACTCTAATGATCACAAAAACAGTGGCGGACATCTCGTTTCAACGGTTTCACTCATACACACACAAAGGGAAGATCCGCTTCCCCATATCTACATTTTCATTACTTTGTGTAGGTTGAAATTGGCCGATTTCGGAAACATTTCATCATGGTCATTTCAACGCTTTTACGTCCTTTTGCAGCATCAGCTCCGAAAATGAAATGATGAATCAGAGCATGGATTTAGAACAGATTATATCCGATATCCATGAACTGTTTATTAGCTTTTCAAAAATACAGTCGAAAAACTTGAATTCGGGGTGGACCCAGCAATTCAATAAATAACTGTCTGGCTTCAAATCACTATTCCTGCTCTATATTAGGTCGTTTTCATGACTACACGGTCATCACACGATTAGGCGCGTTGAACACGTTTAAGCGCTATATGTTTTCACGTTGTGCACGTTTAGGCGCAGCCTCTATACACAATTAGGCGCATTTCCACAGTTAGACGCAAATTTTCTACACGATTAGGCGCAGTTCCACAATTAGGAGCATATTTCTCACACGAATAGGCGCATTTCTATAATTAGGAGCAAATCTCCTACACGAATAGACGCAGTTCCACAATTAGGAGCAATTTTTCTACACGATTAGGCGCAACGCAAAATTAGGCGCAAGATCGTTCAAATGATTAGGAGCAGTTACATGATTAGACGCAGCCTCCTTACACGATTAGGCGCATTTACACAAATAGGCGCAAATTCCGTACACGATTAGGCGCAGTTCCACAATTAAGCGCAAATTTCGTACACGATTAGGCGCAGTTCCACCATTAACCGAGCAAATACACGATTAGGCCCCCCACACACCCCACCCCCTAGACTGCCAAGGTCCATCCATCATAATCAAGGCGCAATTGAAATACATCTGAACTCCATTTTGTCACTATCGCGAACACCATGGTCTACTTTACGGCAGAAGAGAAAGGAGGAGAGGAGGCCTGGTAGCAAGGATGCATTTTGTTAAAGAATACTTGGATTCCATGACTTGTCTTCTTGCCTCATTGGAATTTTTCGATCGCTTTCATTCAAGAAACTACAGCAAATTTCTTACCTTTCCGACATAAATCCCAACCATTTCATCGAATAAGTTTTTCGCCTGGCAAATAAATGTATATTATTTTCCACCAAACCAATAATCGTTATTTTGTTTGTCAATTATGGCGCGACACATCACGTGTAATCTCTTATCACATTTTAGTCATCCCTAGGGAGCATGTAAAAATTTGGACCGTTCTATTGGCATTTCCGCGTGAAAAACAGACCGTGTACGTGGTCCAACTCTCTCAGCTTTGGACCAGCCTCACGTCCAAAAGCCGTTCCCTGCAGATGAATTCGATCCGTCTAAATTGTTCGGCGAACAACTTTATTCGGACCGCTGTCGAAAGAAAGTTTTGGAACAGTCCAACTTGAACTTTCGACCGCACCGATAACAAAATCTGGCTGCAGCACGTTCCAATCGGACCGGTCATGCTTGAAAAATGGACAGCGTTCCACGGTCCAATGGAGTAAAGGTTACTGGTGGCCAGGAATGGACTTCACATGTAGGGAAATTGAAGGTCCATTCTGTACAAAGTCCTAATTTGTCTTTGCATGTTTGTAATGGTATTGACGAGTGATAGCGCCTCGGAGCAAAGGTTCATGTTATTAACATGTCCTCTCTAAAATTATCTCACACTTGAACTTACTTACTGGTATAACCAGGTCCATTTTGCTGTTGATAGAAATCAAAATAGTAGTCTCACAACTTTCAATGATAACTGAAGTACCATAACGTTTCATAGAAATATAAACTTAGATTCTAAAATTATTAACGTTACTCCGTTATATTTTATTACAGAACACACGGGCTAAACAACAAAAACAAAAACAACAACCTACATGGATCTCGTGGACGTGCTTGAGAAGGATAAAGTTTACCTTAGTCACCTTAGTATGTTATAAACGTCACATGTGTTACGGCGATCGTATAATATATCAACCAAAGAAAATATATCTTTGGTCGAAACTTGAGATCATAGAAAAACACGGAATAAGAACTGATACATGTAAAAACAGCTTCACAGATGTAAGCCTTGGTAAGTAAACATGACGATTATTCAAAGTACAACTCTTCATCTTCCTCACGTCATCATCATAGTAAATTAAGTCTTATTCTGTTCGAACACTTGTAAAGAATACACCGGGGAATATCTGGGGTTTGTGTGGGATTTGTGTTGGGTATGCTCTGTGGCGATCAGTCAGATGGGATTGTGTTTTTAAATTCCCTCATTCAGAGAGCGAAGTACAGTTAGTGGATTATCCTAATATTAAGTTCAAGCCCCACTTTTTCCCCACGTCTGACCGTCAAGTTGCCCACATGTAGGGATATTGTCGGGTGCCTTTATCATTACTTTTCTCACTTTGAAATTACTGTCCCACACAAAAGTCACATGTAAGGATATTGTGATGTTTCTTTACCCAGGTTTCGTAATTGATTCCCTGCACCCTCCCCATGTGTAGAGATAAAACGGCACAGATTACCCCGCCCCATAACGCCACAGCTAATAGTGTGATCGTTTACTGATCATTTACTAACAGGCCCTCCAGCTTAGGGCAGCATGGTTTGTATCATGTTTGTCTGGCACAGGAGGTAGATTAAAGTGCCAAACAAATTAGACTCTCTGACGATCCATTGTGATCACCAGTGTCTGTAGAGCCTAATTTTCAAAATTCGAAATTCAAAACTTTTTTAGTTTTTGCTAGGGTATGTTTGTGTGGGTCATCGTCGCCGTGTGACCAATAAGGTTAGGTGCGACGTTAAACTTCAAACAACCAACCAACCATCATTTACTAACAGTCAGGTGGGACAGGCTATCTGTTTATGTCCTGTTGTTGACGTCCTTCATTCACAACAACATGGTGCACGCCGTGTCCTGTCTCGTTAGCACGTGTTTCTATATTTATATACGCAATCCTTACATTTTGTCCGACAGAATATAGCTCCGTTGATGAGTTTGACCTCGGGCCAGGTTCAACAGACTCTTGATCGGCAACGGGAACTGTCCGTGCTTCGTTGTTGCAGCTGTTGTTGTTGCTGTTGATGTTGTTTGACTGGGGATCCAGAGTTAGCTGACGAAAGTTTCCGACCATTGGTTTGGATAAAGTCTTCTTATTGATCAAATTCATCTTCTTATCTTCGCTACTGTTGGATATATTTGTGTTTGCGTAGGGTCTGAGATAGCTTAGATCATTCTTTATACTAAGAGGAATCGCGTGTCCCGCAGGCATTGACCTCTGTATATCGGTACTGGGAGTGGTACCGTTTCCCGCAGGGTAAATGTGATTGCCGATGGAGGCCACTTCTCTCAGTTCTGAACCTGCTACTGGCTGAAGTTTTCTCTGATAAACTCTGCGCAAACGCAATGCCGCTTTTACAATCAACCACACATTCACGGCTAAGAAAAATATAAGACTTAAGAATAAAAATATTATTGGAGCAAATTGCATCCGAGTTAGTGGCTGTGAAAACAGTGCCAACGTCACAAAAGCGATTGGCAAAGCACCACGAGAAATGATGGTCGCCACAGCTCCAAGAACGACAACTCCTTTGTAAATGCAGCTCTTGTTATCCGCATTTGTTCGCTTAGAAATTCCTCCTATGTCTCGAAATATGAGATCGGACTCCATAAGCAAGCCAACTATACCTAGTAAGATATTTTCGCTGTATGCCTGGAATACTGCGTAGCATGACACAGTGACAGCATGGTGCAGCATATCGGCCTTATACCGTTTGACGTGCTTAATAAGTATCGTGTCCTGGGCCATTTTATAGACATACTTCCCGATATTCATACAGAAAGCCGTCCCGCTAAGCGTAAAGTCATGTGACGCTTTTGGCACAAAAGGGTTGTCCAAGATATCTCCTCTTGCTATCTCGACCACACCGATCACGATCAACGTCCAACTGAGTAACTGTTCCACGAGCCTGAAAATCAAGAAGTAACAAATCTTAGTTTATAAGGCACATTCAACAATGCAGCAGTTTGTCACACGACACAATTCCCTTACTTGAATATGCCAATATATTGATTGAAACTGTGAAATGCGAAAGATATCAACTGATAATCATGACAGAATATCATATTTGAACTTTATATTCATCAATAAAAAATGGAAATTCTCTCACGATTATGGTTATTTCAGTTTTGATATTGATATTGTTGACTACTCCTTTCTGGAGAATGATATTCCATAAGACCCGTGTCGAAAACCGTAACATCGCAACACCGCTCTTAACTTCGTAATGCGCCATCGACATGTCTACCAGTAACATCGCAATCCTGCTTGCGAAATTAAGGGACCACTATGTCGTTATCATGAACTGTGATGTAATGGGTAGGATTTAACGTCGTTTTCAACATTTTTTCAGTCATATCACGACGGTGCCTACATGTGCCAGAACACGAGAGTGTCCACAGTTCCTATTACCCTGGACACTGATCAGCCCAGCCAGTACTGCACCCGGTCACCCATCCAAGCACTGACCAAGAACTTCGATGATCTGACGAGAACCGGCGTGTCCAACGTGATACGCCGTACTGCAACACCCAGTTAACTTATGACGGCTTATGAGGTGCATGAACTTGGCCTATCGTCAAAGTAATTAAAGTCATAATGTGGACACAATTATTTTTATAATCAACGGATCACATGAAGCCTCCGGCAAGAGAGCTAAAAACGTGTGCATTAAATATATTTATGAGGAGTATAAACCTCAGAAGTTGGTCTATTTTGATAAAATTATATAGGTTTGTGAACACGAGAAAAGTTGAGCTGGATTCTCATTTGACAGAGGCCTTTTGAGAGCCAGTCATATTTGCTTGCTTGAGTACAAATGGATTAAAAAATAACTTTTGTAAGTACGTTGTTAGGTAGGTAGGTACGTAAGGTAAAGGTAAAGATGGATAAAAGATACGTTTTGTGGGTCAAACGTTTTGTAGGTACAGTAAACTGACAGTGGCAATGCAGCTGATTGGTTATGGCCTGCAGGGATTTTCTTGGGGTACGGTACTAGTATGGCAAGCCGTTTTGGTATTTATTCATTTATTTTTGATATCAAAAATACTATTTTGGATATCAAAAATTCTTTTTTTTATATCAAAAATAAACTTTTATTTTTGATATCAAAAATACTATTTTTGATATCAAAAAAAGAATTTTTGATATCAAAAATGAACCGTTTATTTTTGATATCAAAAAAAGAATTTTTGATATCCAAAATAGTATTTTTGATATCAAAAATAAACCGTTTATTTTTGATATCAAAAATAGAGGACCACTTACACCAAACAGGGCCGTAACAAGAATTTACTGAGGGGTGGTTCGCCTTCACTCCAAAAGGGCACATCATGGGGTTCGCTGTATGAGAAAAGGGGTAAATAGGGGGTTCGCTTCAGTGTTTGAAAAGGGCATTTATATGAGAAAAGTATATAATATTTCCAAAGGGGGGGGGGGTTCGCCCGAACCCAGAAACCCCCCCTTGGCTACGGGCCTGCCAAAACGGAAATAATGCGCTCTCCCTTACCAAGATTTATCTCCCATCTTTGGCTTCATCTCAAAAAATGCTACCATGCAAAATAACTCATAAAAATCATAATGCAAATTACACAAATTCTGTCGTTGGTTGTTCATATATTCAAGAGCTATCATTCAATCGAAATTTTCCCCTTGTTTATTGATTGATACAATTTCACTCCTCAGTCCCGACACCCGTCGTTTGGCGCCAAAAAAAAATGGAGAATGGCTGATTCGGGTAACCCAACTCAGGCTAACGCTGTTGTTAGAAATGTTGTACAAAATGCATTGCCAGCTGTACAGGCGAGAGAATCAACAATTATCCGATTAAATACCAAAACGGCACACATTTATTTTTGATATCAAAAATTCTTTTTTTGATATCAAGAATAGAGGAATAAATACCAAAACGGCTTGCCATATGGCAAGCCGTTTTGGTATTTATTCATTTATTTTTGATATCAAAAAAAGAATTTTTGATATCAAAAATAAACGGTTTATTTTTGATATCAAAAATTCTTTTTTTGATATCAAAAATACTATTTTTGATATCAACAATTCTATTTTTGATATCAAGAAAAGAATTTTTGATATCAAAAATAGAATTGTTGATATCAAAAATAGTATTTTTGATATCAACAATTATCCGATTAAATACCAAAACGGCGCACATTTATTTTTGATATATAAAAAATAAAGGAATAAATACCAAAACGGCTTGCCATATACTAGAGCATGGGGTGCCTACTGTTTTTACTTCCCGCATATGTAAAAAACATTCCATAGTCGACTTTTCGGGTCAGATTTTCAGCTAACGTGTTAGTCCTGAAACAAGGCAGAAAGTTGACTTCGTGGAAAGCTGTATGGGCGAATAAATGTTTTAGTAAGACGATCACTTCTCAATAGAACTGATTCAAATCCGAGTAATTAAGACTTATTCCTCATACTTCGATCTTCAAAAACACATTAGAACCTTTCCACAGACACTGTGACATGAAGGAACGTTCATGTCGATATTTGGCCCATCTAAACACATTTCACCGAGTATAGCATATGTTAGAACTTGTGAAACGCCATATTGGCATGGTAACTGGAAACAACACGTCAAAACTCATACGAAGTAGGCTCCCATTTGCAAATTGTCCGGTAATGATTGAGTCAGTCAGTGAGTGAGTCAGTCCATCCGAATCCTTTCCCCGGTAAAGTAAGGAGAACCGTTGACATCAGAACCTTGACTTTTAGCATGAACGTGCATTAGCAATCTAATTAAAATTAAATCCTATCTGCTCCTCATTTGGATATGTCGCTTGTAGGATCTAACAGGGTTGCAGTAACTCGCGTGTTAACCAACCCCGAGAACGCTTCAGAGTGCTTTGAAGGGAACATTGATGACAAAGAATTTTTGGTTGGCTCAGCCGAATTAGCCGGCTCGCTCTTTTCATGTTGCCACGGTCCCGACATTGTGGCACCATAATACGGGGTAGATATATGGACTGATCTTTGGTGTAAATATTGGGCACAGTGAACCTATCTTCCCTCCCCGGCTGCAAATAGATGAGTCCAGACGCGATCATCTCATAATGCTATTAAATATCCATGATATGGGCGCTCAGAAAACCAAATTCAATTGAAATACGTAAGATCCTATGTAGCGACATGTACGATTGGGGAGCATTGGTAGGATATTAATTTATTACGATTGGTGCATTAGGGGACTGTCACCAGCAAGTTCTGAGCTGACCTAATTTTGAAGAAAATCTGACCTACTTAGTTGACGTGTAAACCTCGAAATTGGCAAAAACATGTCCTACTTCCTCCTAAGACCATGCAAATGTGCTTAATTAGGTCAATGTCAGTGTGACCTGACCTGATTGGGTCAAGGTCAATGTGACCAATCCAAGCCCGGAAAAGCTAATGGTCAGTCTTACGTCGAGGTACACACTTAAATCATATCAAACCCTACCTCGTACGTCCTGTGACGTTAGTCACACTGACATGTGTTAAATGATTCTCGTTTGTAAAGGTATAATTATACGCTTGCTGTGAACGTATACACATATATCTTTCACAGCTCTCTGGTCTAATTGCTCAATAAGCCCAACTGTCATACAACATCTATACCACATAACCCATACCGGTAATTTATATGAATGAAAATAGCGAGATTTGTTGTATATCAATAGGTATTTTGGGCATGTTTGCATTACAGTACAGAGTGGTATAAAAATAGAAAATAAATGGGGTGTCTGTCACTCGACGGTTCCCAATATTAAACGTATATGTCAGTTAAACTTGAAAGAAACAGAACTGGACCTACTAACCTACATCAAATACAGCATGTATAGTTTATGGTTGATGAACAAACAGTACCGGTACGCAGACATGAAATATAATCCATCCTCATGACACACTTCTGACGATTTAATGTTTGCAGATCTATATCGGTTATACCATGGAGCCTACTATAGATCCATGGTTATGCATACTCTCCAAGGAGACCATCTTTACAGTGGTACTTGATATTCTATAATTTGAATAAAAATAATTTGATACATATCAGATATTGATTGCATAATACAATTATAATGGCAGAAGCCTTGAAGCCGCATTTCAGCGTTTGTATAATTTTGAGGCGTCTGATGCTGGGGTGTTCCAGGTAGATAGGGTTGAGAGGGTGTCTATTTGTATATGTATCGACATTATAAGATATTCGGAAGAATATGGTCATCCATACATGCTATGGACACGATTCGGAATATAATTTGGTATCGAACTATGAATAATGGGTCAGTGCGATCTCAATGTATCAACGGACCCCTCCTCATGGATATTTAACGTATTGCTGAAATTAACCAATCACAGCCGCGGACTGACGACTTGTTACTACAGGCTCCCTTGAAGTGGCAGTTTCGATTTGACAATGCGACATTTAAACCGTATGCGACGTTTAACCCTATCTGGCCTGGGCTTTTTGAGACCTGTTGTGGCCTTGGAAGATACCTTAATTATTTTTCTTACCCCTTGTGCAAGGGGGTTCAAACTTACCAAACTATACCCTTGAGTCAAGCTCTACCAGAAAATGTAAACAAATCCAAGATGGCCGATTCGATGACGTCACAGTGACGTCATTTTCAAAAACGGCATTTTTTGGTCGATTTTTCAGTCAGATTTTCCGAATTTTTTATTAATGCAATTTCTCCCCAAAAACTGCATGATAAATTAGTAAATATTAATGTGATGTGAAATAAAATAGTTTTTGCCCACTTTTCATCGCGGAAAAGCAGAAATTTTGAAGAAATATGGCAAAAACATCACTTTTCTGGGACCTCACGTGGCCGCCATCTTGAATTTACCCATTACCCAAATAGGCTCAAAATGACCCCAATATGACAAACTATAAGGTCACGGGGTTTCAGCTCTCCATTTTTTGTCGTTCCGGAGATAGCACAGAAAGATTGGTAGGGTTAATCCGGGCACCAGGTGCTGTAGCAATGATTTTTATATAAAGATTGGGGTCAGTGATATTGGTTTACATACATACTGAAGCCGGATGTGGCCATCTCGTGTTTTCGCATCGACAAAAGTAACGCGAAAACGTGATGCGATATACGTTTCGCGTTTTCGCTATTTCGTGTTTTTGCGTTACTATTATCGATGCAAAAATGTGAAAACACGAGATGACCGCATCCGGCTTCCATATACATACATACTATCCTGAACGCGACGCTAAACCTTAATTCTCTCTCTCCCTCTCTCATACATACTATTGATTTGAGACTGAGCTTAGACCATTCAGGAAACTGTTTAACCGTAACGAAACTGTTTAACCGTAAAGGTCCATTTTCACAGCACACGTCGCGACAACCACAACTGCAAATTTGGCGCATTTCCACAGCACGCGTTATGACAGCGACACTCTCGCCATTCCAGCCATTCAGTGGACGGGATTCCCCTCAACGTAACCGGGCTAACGATTTCTATCCCATCCGATTGGTCGATAGTTCAGCGACAACGCGTTGAAATAGTCCTGGTTCTAATTTTGTCGCGCGTCAAAAATGTGGCTCTGATGTCGCCGCGACTGACGTGTGCTGTGAGTACTACACCATTGAATAACATGATGGATATTTTTCAGATGTGGTTGTCGCTGCGAAAACGCGTGCTGTGGAAATGGGCCTTAACGATTTTTATTCCCTTTGTTCAGCGACAATGCGTTGAAATAGCCCTGGTTCTAATTTTGTCGCGCAAAAAAGTGGTTCTCATGTCGCCGCGACTGACGGGCTGACCATTGAATAACATGCCGGCAGAACTTCTCATGACGGCTATATTCGGATGTGGTTGTCGCTGCGAAAACGCGTGCTGTGGAGGGGTCATCATGCCACGGCCCCCATACAAAAATGTTCCACCCTATCTCCACAACGACATAAAAATGAAAGCTGACACTCTTTCGCCTTTCGTACATGGATCAACTGCATCATGATGGGACAAAGTAAAAAATGGCAGCCATCTGAAAATTGCGTTTTCGTCTTTTTCCAATTTTTTCCCCATGCTACAAAGTGCCGCAACTATTTTTATTTCACATCAGATAATTATTTCCCAATTTATTGTGTATTACTTCTGGGGGGTAAAACATTCAAAAACAAATCCGACGGAAAAGACCAAAAATGCATTTATCTAATATAGCGTCACTGGGACGTCATCAGATCATGAGTAAATTAAAAATGGCGCCCATGAGGGGTACCAGAAAAGTGGTTGTTTTTCTTCGTAATTCCTGCTTTCGGAGAGGGGAAGTGGACAAACCTATTTTATTTCACATCAGATTATTGTTTAATAATTTATCGTGCGATTTTTGCCAAGAAATTCCGTAATTAAGAATTCCAACTTGACTCTTACGTGTATTTTCGCATGCTCATGCCAGCTTTCTGCGGGAACGTGATGTTTTTGCCATATTTCTTCAAAAATTACGCAAAAATTCAGCATGTTGATTCAACGCGATTCAATGCATTTTACTTAAAGTGAACGTAAAGGCTGCGACAACACACGCACTGCGTGGAAGAACTATATTAAAAGTATCATTTGGCAGCAACAAATATTTTTTGTGATTTTTTCCCTTCCAAACAAAAAATTCCAAACACGGGAATTATTGACTGATGCAACGAGCGACTGGAGTCGGCCATATCAGTTTATTCATTAGCCTTGCGCCAATGAAAACGCTTGTACGGAGCACGTGATATTTTCCTGTGACGTAGTATCACTTTGTTTTGGCATCGCTGTAGCACGAATTGTAATTGCGGTGGTGGAGAGCTCGGCTGTTTCAAGCGTGTTTTGATTGTATTGCGTGTCTCCAGCAAGTGTTTACTGACCTGAAACGTTCGATGAACTACTCACTACTTTCGTCGACATCGGAGCGTTTTGGTTCAAACTGGTAACCCTGTAAACCTTCATTTGTCTCTTCGTCAGAACTTGAAGTCAGGCTAGCCTCCTCGTGCGTCGCTATGTTTACATGCTTTCTGCGCTTTCTACCTCCACGAAATAAAGAGCTCCGAGGTGATACGACGTCACTGCTCTGAGTGAGATAGCCAGCATGGCGGCAGCCGGGGAACAATAATACAACGGAGATAATTTCGTTCGTACTCGGTGCAAAAAAATCCCCAAAAATATTTGTTGCTGCTATTTCAGTATTTCAATGTAGCTCTTTCCCACAGAGTGCATGTTGCCTCAGCCTTTACGTTCACTTTAAACATATGTCTTAGCATCACCAAAAAAACACACCCTGATTTGTTCCTCCTCCCTCCCTTCCCCCATTAACCCTACCAGGCCTGGGGAAAATGCCACCCTACCTAACTTTCTGCGATATCTCGGGAAAGCCTAAAAATGAAGAGCTGAAAATCCGTGACCTTATAGGTTATCATATTGAGGTCATTTTGCATAACCTCACGAGCAGGGAATCATGGATAAATTGAAAATGGCGGCTATGTGGGGTACAAAAAAAAAGTGATGTTTTCGTCCTATTTCTTCAAAAATTTTGCTTTTCTGTACGGAAAAGAGGGTAAAACTTATTTTATTTCCTATGAGATTATTATTCACTAATTTATCATGCAGTTTTTGCGAAGAAAAAACAAAAATAAACGAGAGATCCTGAAGGATCTTGGCGCCCACCATTGTCCGATAATTGTAAGCTAATGACTAGAGGATCTTTTTGTCCATTGTTACTAAGAACAGACAATTGATTTGTAATTTTGTTTACAGAATTTCGAATCTGAGTGAAAAAGATTGAAAAAGGCCACTGAAAAACACCAAGATATGATAATAAGTTTCAGGAGTTTCAAGATTTCTAGAAACTTTACTTATGTCGGTTGTTATAATACAAGAGAAATGAGCAAAGTTAGTCTGAAAGTGAATTTACATGTACCGAGGATCCTTCGCCTTTGTTTTGTAGTATTTTTTTTATTTATTTTTTTTGCACGTGTCATCATTGGGTACTGGAAGCGAAGACCAATCTCTTTGACACTTTGGCAAGAGCTATGAAACATACTTCAGATTTTATAATTAGGAACGAATGCTAATTCTGTTCTGTTTCTTGGGCTATTTTGAGATATCTCTTTTAAGATACCATGCAGCTGCATGTTAATTATTGTGTTTGTAACTGTTTCTTATTCTATTCACTGTTGTCTGTCATCTTGTAATTGTACATGTATGTGTAATATGTCTGTTGGGAGAGGCGTTCAAATAGGCTCTGCCTGTTCGCCGATCCCTGTTTCCAGGTGAAATAAATATACTGTTTAAATCAAGATACCATGCTCGAAAATAGTAAGATGGTACAATAATGCTGTACTGAAGGGATCCGTTCCGCGCAGTAATGTTGAAACTTCAAAAGTGCCTGGATCCTGATTATCTCCCTTGGATCGAAACATCCAATAGTCTACAGTTGTCGAGTTGTGACATTGAGTCACAAGACTGAGGTCGGCATACGAAACGGTGGAGCAGTTCACTTGCTACTGTATGGACTAAAGAAGGCTGATTTAAAACTTGAAGAAATACATTTTAATTCAGAATTATTTGAACTCCTTGATATGAAAGGTGAAGGTACGGATATTCTCTATAGTCAATATATAGAATATGCCCCACCGTTTGATCTGCCGACTCTTGTGATGCAACGTCACTTGAGAATACCAAATTAATTTGGAGCGTAACTTGGATTTTCGAATCGGACCAAAAATGGTATCTTGCACTAATAGGCCCCATGTGAGACCTGTGTACCAAATTTCAGAAAAATCCATGAAATATTTCCCAAGAATTCACGGTAACAAGGTTTCAAGGGGAAATTCAAGATGGCCGCCTTGTGGCCATATTGGATCTTCGATTCGGACCGAAAAAGGTACCTTGCACAACTAGACCATAAGGGGAACCTGTGTACCAAATTTGAGAAAGATCCATGAAGTACTTCCTGAGAAATCACGATAACAAATTTGCATGGGAAAATCCAAGATGGCGGCTTGTTTTGCCATATTGAATTTTCGAATCGGACCAGAAAAGGTATCTTGTACAACTAGACGACAAGGTGAACCTGTGTACCTAATTTAACAAAGATCCATGCAGTAGTTCCTGAGAAATCGCAATAACAAAGTTTCATGGGGAAATCCAAGATGGCCGCCTGATGGACATATTGGATTTTGGAATCGGACCAAAAAAAGTTTCTTGCACAACTGGACCCCAAAGGGAACATGTGTAGCAAATTTGAGAAAGATCCATGAAGTAGTTCCTGAGAAATCGCGATAACAAGTTTTCATATGGGAATCCAAGATGGCTGCCTAGTGGCCATATTGGATTTCGGAATCGGACCAAAAAGGTTTCTTGCACAACTAGATCCCAAGGGGAACCTGCGTAATAAATTTGAGAAAGATCTATGCAGTTGTTCCTGAGAAATCATGATAACAAGGTTTTACGGGAAAATCCAAGATGGCTGCCTGGTGGCCATATTGGATTTTCGAATCGGTCCAGAAAAGGTATCTGCACATCTAGACCCCAAGAGGAACCTGTGTACCAAATTTCAGAAAGATCCGTGCAGTAGTTCCTGAGACATCGCGATAACAAGGTTTTACGGGAAAATCCAAGATGGCCGCCCTGTGGCCATATTGGATTTTCGAATCGGACCAGAAAAAGTATCTGCACAACTAGGCCCCAAGGGGAATATGTGTACCAAATTTCAGAAAGATCCATGCAGTAGTTCCTGAGAAATCGTGATAGCAAGGTTTCATGGGGAAATCCAAGATGGCCGCCCTGTGGCCATATTAGATTTTCGAATCGGACCAGAAAAGGTATCTGCACATCTAGACCCCAAGAGGAACCTGTGTACCAAATTTCAGAAAGATCCATGCAGTAGTTCCTGAGAAATCGTGATAACAAGGTTTCATGGGGAAATCCAAGATGGCCGCCTTGTGGCCATATTGGATTTTCGAATCGGACCAGAAAAGGTATCTGCACATCTAGACCTCAAGAGGAACCTGTGTACCAAATTTCAGAAAGATCCGTGCCGTAGTTCCTGAGAAATCGCGATAACAAGGTTTCATGGAGAAATCCAAGATGGCCGCCCTGTGGCCATATTGGGTTTTCGAATCGGACCAGAAAAGGTATCTGCACAACTAGGCCCCAAGGAGAATCTCTGTACCAAATTTCAGAAAGATCCATGCAGTAGTTCCTGAGAAATCGTGATAACAAGGTTTCATGGGAAATCCAAGATGGCCGCCCTGTGGCCATATTGGATTTTCGAACCGGACCAGAAAAGGTATCTGCACATCTAGACCCCAAGAGGAACCTGTGTACAAAATTTCATTGGATTTTCGAATCGGACCAGAAAAGGTATCTGCACATCTAGACCCCAAGAGGAACCTGTGTACAAAATTTCAGAAAGATCTGTGCAGTAGTTCCTGAGAAATTGCGATAACAAGGTTTCATGGGGAAATCCAAGATGGCTGCCCTGTGGCCATATTGGATTTTCGAATCGGGCTAGAAAAGTTATCTGCACAACTAGACCCCAAGGGGAACATGTGTGCGAAATTTCAGAAAGATCCGTGCAGTAGTTCCCGAGAAATCGCGATAACAAAAATTGTTTACGGACGGACGACGGACGGACGGACGACGGACGGCACGACGGACTGACGGACTGACTGACTGACGACGGACCACGGACGAAAGGCGATTTGAACAGCCCACCATCTGGTGATGGTGGGCTAAAAATTCGAAGATTTTGACAGAAAAATCGTCCAAAAATGCTCTTTTTGAAAATGGCGTCACAGTGACGTCATCATGGCGGCCATCTTGGATTGTTTTACATTTTCTGGTCAAGCTTGACCCAAAGATATAGTGTGATAAGTTTCAGCGATAGCGAAAATATATAGGGGGGGGCACTTTCCGCTGCCTCCCCCTCCTCCAAGGATGCGGTACACCCCAAATCGCCCAGGCCAGATAGGGTTAAATAAAAGTACTGTAACAAGGAATGTAGTAAGGCAAGGCGGGGATATGGATCAGCCACGGTCATTCAAAACACGTGGTATTCAAAAAATGAAAATATTTGCATAATCACTCTGTTCAATGAGCTTGTCTTTCTATTATGGCTGAGAGTAGTGGGATATATGCACTTTCCGGATACGACCATATTAACTGGTTACAGTCGCATCCCGCGAGCGAACAAGTACCAGGATTTCCGATAATTGCCGGTTCCTCTACGGTCCATGACCCGATTGTCTAACTGGTACGTGCGGTGTGACCCAAACCACAATATAGCCTATTATTTTCAAGAGAAAGGTTTGCAGTTCTTCCACAAGGTTATACCGTACACGAAAATGAAAGTGTCTCATCAGGAGTCTGTCTGTTTTGAGCTCATATAGATCCTGTCTTGCCTGTGAAACATGAGAGAAAACACAGAATTGTATCCTTGAGTGCAAATTAAAGGTCATATTAGATTGTATAGAAATGTATCTCAACAGCTATAGGGCATATTCGTGTAAACCTGTATTTGTAATGATTTGACTGCACGATTGCTTGTCTCGCTGGTCTCCAATAGGATTCAGGAAACAGGGAGTGGATATTTGCGGACTTTCTCTAAATAATGTGGAAGTCCGGCATTCGTGCAAAACTTCAATGTGTTCCGAGTGATGCCTGAACTAACTGACGGGTTTTATCTCTCAATAAAAAACTGTGGAAAATGACGGTGAATCATTCGAAGGACCATTTCGCATTCATCCGATCTCTTGCATCTATAGGATAATGCAAAGATACATACAATTTCCTCAATAGGATTAGCTATTTGCAATCTAATTAAAATTAAATCCTATCTGCTCTCCCATTTGGATATGTCGCTTGCCTACACAGCGACATAAGAAGGTGAATCATATTATTACTATCTAGCCATGGGCAGGTAGTGCGGGAAAAGGGGGAGGGGGGGGGGGGGCAAAATACACAGTTAGAAAAAGGGTGATAACTATCACCACGAAAAGGTGATGAGTTACAGCCATCACCTTTTTTTGTGATCACCTTTAAAAATGAGGGCCATCACCTTTGAAGAGTGATGAGCAATGAATGTAAATTTCGGTCATCATCTTTTACGGGTGATAAATCATTACCCTAAAAATGGCTCTAACTCATCACCTTTTAAAGGTGATGACCAGGTCTGATCACCATTTTTCTGGCTGTGACGTTTTCTTGTCCAAGTTTGTCTGCCTCATATATCGATCAGTAAATTTACTCAAAAATTCTTTCTGAAGTGATGAAATCATCATGCAAAGTATCCAATAAAATGTGGATAACATTCCTGATAGAGCCTGACAGAGCCTGATAGAGCCTCACTCACCCAGAAATATAGTGAGAACAGATCCGCGCTCAACTACATTCCAAGTCAACCAGGCCTAGTAGTTTAATTCACACGCTCCAATCGACAAGGTGTATGACTACGCCTATCTTTGCATCACGCCCATGTTTAGATTAACCACAATTACATGTGTATCCAGGTAATGTTATCATGCAAACCTAAAACGATACCATATGTTCTCAGGCATGCTACTTCCTAGTAGAGTCCTTTCGCAGAACGCACCTAACAACCAGAACGTTCCCCTTGTGAGAAATATATAGGTCCATTATATAGCTTGTCAGGAGAAAAAACGACTATTTCTGAGAAGTGTAAATCGTCCTATGATTTATTCTCAGAACTCATTTGACTCATCGCCCATTAATGTCCCAAGGTCCCGTTTTTAATTAGGCTGATGATCATTCTTTATTTGAGATCTCTCCTGTTAGAACACTGAGTCTGTCAATCCGTTTTGTTCAAGCTGCATCTTATTTTACTGTATGTATTAATTTAGCCTGATCATTTAGGTGAACTGTTAGAACGATATGGTACAGACGCGACAGACCATATCAAGTCGAGTCAGACAGTCCATATCAAGTGTGGTCAGACAGACCATATCAAGTGTGGTCAGACAGACCATATCAAGTGTGGCCAGACAGACCATATCAAGTGTGGTGAGAAGAACATCAATGCCATGGTCAAACAGAAAATTTATGGCCTGTCGGGTCTGAATCATGGAAGTTATGGTCAAACTGACCAAATTCTTTTAACAGTGTATTTTCGTTCCAAATATATTGAGTCTGGCAATTCAACTGTTCAACTACAGAGACCATATACATGTACAATTCCGTATTTGCACAAAATTCAGGTTTATCCTATAACAGGATACGCTCATACTATTCAGCTTGTATCACTGACGTCCCTACTCTCCTTGTTCCCCCGCTGATTCACATCGTCCAGTTCGCGCCTCTTGGCCGTAAGGGGGCGCTTTATCTGGATACCCAATCGCTGTGCCGTAATAGCTCGGAGGTAACCAGATTTTTCATACTCACCACGATTGGCTAATCACCTTACGTGATCGAAATTACGCCACACTCACATTCTAAACAGTCATGCCTTATAGTGAGATCCATGCCAATATTTTGACATCGACAACCCCGCTTACCGCATCTCTCAAAGGAACTTTTTCCCGTCTTTATCAACAGCCAACATTCAATTCAAAATCTGAAACAATTGAACGGTGTTTTTACGTTACTAATGTAGGCAGCTTGATCGCCTTATATACTCATGATGATAAAGCGTGGTCTTATCAGTGGGATATTACAACATTTACATGGAATTATTTGTTAATTATTTGAAGGTATCAGTGATCAAATGTTTGCAATCAGTTGACGAACCTTACAAAACAATGGATGAAGTTATCCAAAAATCTGTTCACTCTTAACTCCGAAATTAAAGTAATTAGAGCTGTTTCGCCGTCCGTTTATTGTTAGTTTTGCCGTTAACGACATATGAACGTTTGAAGAGGGAGACAACTCATATTGCTTTAATTCACAGTTGATTGTGAACAAATAGTTCACTAGTTTCTCGCGTTTTTCCACACAGTTATCACTCATTAGATGTCATATACGCTGGGTATTTTATTACGGTACCGAGAGACTAATCTTGGCAGCTTAGCGCCGTAATCTGATGGAAACATTCAATGGTGACTGGCCGAAAGACCTCTCACCCACTGAGAGAAAAGGTGGCGCATGCCCGATGTTGGTTGCCATGATAAACAAAGCGGAACAAGACTCTTCCGTAAGAGTGATATTCATTGGTCATTGGTGGTTGACCTGTGCAGAGCGCCCCCTTACGGCCAAGAGGCGCGAAATATGCAATGTGAATCAGCGGGAGAACAAGGAGAGCAGGGACGTCAGTGATACAAGCTGGTTATCAGCGTAATAACAGGAGAGCTGCGCCGATAGCACAGGCAGTTGAAATGAGACAGCGGTTTACATCGGTTCGTTCAACCACGGCAATCTTAACATGGGACGGGGTTTTTCTTACTGGTGTAAATATGATAAATATGAATAAATCATCCTACTATTCCAAGAAAGGAATATTAAGCTTACATTTATGATAATTTTGGCAACTTCAGATCGAAAATAGTCTGGTTATCTTTGATTAAAAATATTTCCAAGCTTAAAGATATAGGAAACATAATGAATGGACGAGCCGCGGTGAATCGCTGCCTCAATGCACCTGTCGGTGCTATCGGCGCAGCTCTATTAAAGGATTAAATTGAATTTTTTACTAGTCCAGAATTCAAAACTTCGAATTTAATTGAAGCTTCTTTCATGGTTAGACCGCTAATATCACCCATAAATGTACAGCATCGATATTTGATTTAAAGGGGTTAACTTATACTTGATTGACTTGTATTAAACATTTTAAAATGTTTTAATTGTTTTATAGGGTTCCAAATATGTTTGCTCAAGTAAAACGAGATTTAACAAGACCCTTCAAATTAGAATACATATTTGATGACGAGTACAAAAGTATACCGGTGTGACAGAAACGGTGGTCCCTCAGATATGAGTGTCCGCTTGTTATGCTTTAACTCAGCCCGGACATCTGAAAAGGATCACTTGGATATCAGAGCCCGCCCTAGTTAAAGCATAGAAGACCGCACACTGGGACCAACGTTTCTATCACACCAGTACCGAATATGTGGTATATGGGTGGAGTCCTCAATATATACTATGGGTATCAATATTTAGATATTATTAGACCAGACACGTTTATCGTTTATAACAATCTGAATGGCTTGTATTATTCTATCTGATCATATAATTATGAGTGACGCATATTCGTTTCCCTTCATACGATGTAGCAAATAATAGCTGGGACAATGGACTTGGACACCATAACTATGAACAGGGCTTTCATATACGGATGAATATCTGCTGACGTAATACGACTCTCTAAGCTAACCATCCAAATAGCATGAGACTCTAGTCGATTGATTGTTCATAATCGATCATATAGGCCTCAAGAGTGTAAGAAAAATAATTATGAATGTATTTTTTTATATGAATTAACCCTACAGAATCTGGAAATTTTTGGTTAACGCTAGACAGGAGGTGGAATTTGCATCCCAATTCCTATTCTCCCATTTCACCCGGAGTTCGAGATCTGAAACTTCTATTCCCACATAATATGAGCCCAATATTATGATAAGCCATATCGAAGTCATGACAATTTTTGGTTTTAGTTTGTTTAGTTCTCGAGTTAGTTAAGGGATTGGGTTTGTTAATGGATAATACATGACGATTCGCGCGACTAACAAGAGTGTGTTCGACAGTGAGAATACGTCCGTACGTCAGACGAGCATCATTGAGTGTGTCCCGACATTGAGAATACGGCCGTACGTTAAATGAGTAACAAGAGATTGTCTCACATTGGGAATATGCAAATACGTCAGACGACTAACAAGAGTATGTTCGACAATGGGAATACAGCCGTACGTCAGACGAGTAGCAAGAGTGTGTCCGACATTGAAAATAGGTCGTACGTCCGACGAGGCACAAGACTGTGTCCGACATTGAGAATACGGACGTACGCCACACGACTAACAAGAGTGTGCCCGACAATACGACCGTACGTCAGGCGACTAACAAGAGTGTGTCGGACGTTGAAAATACGGACATACGTCAGACATCAAACAAAGGTATGCTCGACAGTGAGAATACGGTCGTACCTCAGACGGGTAACAAGAGTGTGTTCGACATTGAGAATACGGCCGTACGTCGGACGAGTAACAAGAATGTGTCCGAAATTGAGAATACGGCCGTAAGGCAGACGAGGCACAAAAGTGTGTCCTACATGGAGAATACGGACGTACGTGAGAGGACTAACAAGAGTGTGTCCGACCGTGGGGAATACGGTCGTACGTCAGACGACTAACAAGAGTGTGTCCAACAGTGGGGATACGGCCATATGTCAGACGATTAACAAGAGTGTGGCGGGCGTTGAGAATTGGGTTGTACGTCAGACGACTAACAAAAGTAGTTTCGACAGTGAGAACACGGCCGTACGTCAGACGGGTAAAAAAAGCGTGTCCAACATTGAGAATACGGCCGTACGTCAGACGGGTAACAAGAGCGTGTCCGACATTGAGAATACGGCCGTACATCAGACGCGTAACAAGAGTGTGTCCGACATTGAGAATATGGATGTACGTCAGACGACTAGCAAGGGTGTGTCCGACAGTGGGAATACGGACGTACATCAGACGAGTAACAAGAGTGTGTCCGACATTTAGAATAACGCCGTACGTCAAACGATTAACGAGAGTGTAGCCAACCGCGAAAATACGACCAGACGAGTAAAGAAAGTGTATCCGACAGTGAGATTACGTTTGTACGTGAGCCGAGTACCGGTAGTGTGACCGACAGTGAGATTACGTTCGTACGTGAGCCGAGTACCGGTAGTGTGACCGACAGTGGGATTACGTTCGTACGTCAGACGAGTACCGGTAGTGTGACCGACAGTGGGATTACGTTCGTACGTCAGACGAGTACCGGTAGTGTGACCGACAGTGGGATTACGTTCGTACG
>JAVTVY010009473.1:0-49573 GCA_036873755.1 Hanleya hanleyi
CATCTCCGACCCGGAGATAATTATCTCCGACCCCGAGATACATCTCCGACCCTGAGATAATTATCTCCGACCCGGAGATACATCTCCGACCCCGAGATACATCTCCGACCCGGAGATAATTATCTCCGACCCCGAGATACATCTCCGACCCGGAGATACATCTCCGACCCGGAGATAATTATCTCCGACCCCGAGATACATCTCCGACCCGGAGATACATCTCCGACCCGGAGATAATTATCTCCGATCCCGGAGATAATTGACCAATGGTGTTGCAGCTTTCGTTACCGCCATTTTTATATGTGTGAGGTATGGAAAGTCACGTACGCTGGTCTTCAATTTCTTAAAATAACAAACCAGCGGGTAACAAATCTTATGTGTGAATGATTTCATAACAAGTTTTTGTTCAAACATGTAGTGTATGTTGTCTTGGACGTTAGTAGTATACAAAGGGCATAAGTCCCTTCCGTGACCTTTGACCACTGAGGTCAATGAGGTTCCATTTGCTTCCTATATAATTTGTATTACGGAATTGATGCATCATGGAATAGAGTGCACTCAGAGGTAAAATAGGCTCAATATGCGCTTTATATGCGCAGGTGTTTTCTGCGCAAGTGTGACGTCATGTATGACATTACTTCCAGTGTGCGTGAATCGGGCGTGACGACATTTTTAGACTTGTTCTTCATCATGGGAACTTGTGCGCAAGTGATGACGTCACTTCCGGTGTGCGTGAATCAGGCGTGATTGGATCATGTTTAGACTTGTACTGGCACATTCCTTATGGGTTTATTTCCATTCATCCGGGTCTTTGTTTACATCCGGGAATGTCTTCGCGTGACTCCAGTGGATGATGTTTAGACCTGTACTGACTCATCCCTCATCGGCTTTTTTTTGCATTCATCTGGGTCCTTGTCTACACCCGGGTTTTCCCAGTGGTTTATTTCCATCCGGGTACTCATCTACCATTTGCGTCCTTCTATCTGGGTTTTTCCCTGTTGTACAACCTTTGGTTTACCATCCGGGTCCTTATAGAATGAGGATTTGTCCCCGGAAATATAAAAAACGGAACACGGACTTTACCCCTACAATACGAAAACCCTTACCAACCATATCCAAAAGGGGTAATATCGGTCACGCGGGATTATCGGGGCCTGCCTGTCAAGTCATGGGTAGGTGTATGTAAAATGAAGATTTGTTCCCGAAAATATAAAAAAGCGGAACACGGACTTTACCTCCACAATAGGGGGAAATTCCCTATCAACCATGTCCAAAGGGGCTAATATCGGTCCCCCGGGTTTATCGGGGCCTGCCTATGAAGTCATGGGTGGGTGCATGTGAAAGTTTCTCCAGAAAAAAATATATCTCTCCATACCCCACCACATACAAAAATGGCGGTAACGATTGCTGCAACACCATTGGTCAATTATCCCCGGGTCGGAGATGTATCTCCGGGTCGGAGATAAGTTTCTCCGGGTCGGAGATGTATCTCGGGGTCGGAGATAATTATCTCCGGGTCGGAGATGTATCTCGGGGTCGGAGATAATTATCTCCGGGTCGGAGATGTATCTCGGGGTCGGAGATAATTATCTCCGGGTCGGAGATGTATCTCGGGGTCGGAGATAATTATCTCCGGGTCGGAGATGTATCTCGGGGTCGGAGATAATTATCTCCGGGTCGGAGATGTATCTCGGGGTCGGAGATAATTATCTCCGGGTCGGAGATAATTTCGTGAACGGAAAAATAATTTTCACCCATGTCCTATCTATGCTTCCGTATGGATGTGCTGTGATGGAGGGGATAATAAAAGGATTGAGCTGTATTCGTTGATGTTGTTGTTGTTGCTCTACTTTTGGACTAACCAATCAGAATAGTACTCATCACGGACTACACCTGCAGGGCTTCAGGGCTAATTCACCAGGGCGTTGAAGCATTGAACTTGTCGTTGGTGGGTGTTGCTACAAGATGACACCTCCGACGCATTCAGACCACGGATTTCTACCCCAAACACCTTCCTTCACACCCCCAAAACATCCACTTTGGCTACAAATCCTACTGAGGACGTCAGCAATGACGTCACAGATGACCCGCATATCCCTCAAGTCGTGGTCCACACCATGAAAGCTTTACTTTGACACCTCACACGACGCATTCGGGCCAAGAATGGTCCCTCATCACTCAACAGACCCCACGCACCTCTCAAAATGACCACTTTATTTACAAAACCTCAATTGCGCATGCGCAGATTGGCGAGACTTCCAATGAAAACAAACCAGTCTGACCCGCGAGAGCTTCACACTGATACCCCACACGGTCCGTTTGACCATTCTGATCCCACTCACTCACTCACTCACTCACTCATTCACTCACTCATTCACCGTCGTTAGTGCGTCCATGCGTTGAGACGGGCGTTGGGGACGCCTCAAGGCCGTTGTGCACGCCTCACTCACTCACTCGCTCACTCACTCACACTCACTCACTCACTCACACACACGCGCGCATACACTCACACTCACAGGTAACTGGATGGAAAAAAGGCCGTCATGTACTCCAAACGCACTCCATTGCACCTCCGAAATGCCCACTTTCGCTACTACTCGTGCTGATGACGTCACCGACGACGTCACAGATTACATGGAAAACCCTCAAGTCGTGGTCTACACTCCGAGAGCTACCACATGACACCCCACACGACACATTCGGACCAAGAATGGTCCATCTTTATCCCAAACACACCCCCACGCACCCCCAAAATGCCCGCTTTTGCTACTACTCATACTGATGACGTCACAGATGACATGGATATCCCTAAAATCGGGGTCTACACCCCGAGAGCTACAAGATGACACCTCACCGGACGCATTCGGACCAAGGAAGGTCCATCTCTACATATTAGGGCTGGAAAATGTGTAATTCAATGGACATTGGCCGCCATTTTGGGTTTTGGCGGCCATATTGAATTTTCAGACCAATTACAAATACTTCCAAAATTAACTAATTATCCATACCCTACGTAGGACTAGAAAAAAAACCTAGTTTGTGGTTAGAAAATTGATTTTCGAGCAGAAAATTGTGAGCTTCTATGGGTATTGGCGGCCATTTTGAATTTTGGCGGCCATTTTGGATTTGAGGCCAAATCCAGGGTGGCCCCTCAGCTAAATTGAAGGGGCATAAGACAAGGATGACGGAACCACTGAGAAAACTTTGACCCGAAGAAATGTTAGTTTTTTCTTGGCTGGGACCTGTCTATTAGGGGAATGTATTTTCAAATAAAGGTTTGAGCTAATACATCTTCGCATAAATAATTGACAACGGATGAAGGTGGAAGGCATTTCTCTGCCCAAAGTTCAAAATGGCGCCATTTTCCAAGATGGCCGCTATTCTTCTGACAGTACATCTACCCTACAATGCACCTTTGACATCAGCAATGAAGATTACCCAGATTTTTACCTCCGCAAATGCCTGGCCATTGTGGTCGAGTGTATCTGTATTCTGGCCAAAACATCGCCCCAAAAATGCTCTTTTTGAAAATAACGTCACAGTGACGTCATCATGGCGGTCTCGTGGATTTTTTACATTTTCTTGTAGAGCCCGATTCAAAGATATAGTGTGATAAGTATCAGCCCTCTAGCCTTAGCGATAGCGAAAATATGTAGGGGCACTCCCCCCCCCCACCCCCCAGGCTGCGGTACACCACAAATCGCCCAGGCCAGATAGGATTAAATGGACAACTGCTATCTTATAACTGTCTGATCCATGTTCTCTCTTTAGAGTAGCATCATTCCCAGCCATGGTTCGTCTGACAAAGTCGTACCATGGCAGATAGCAGGTCTGCCATAGTGATAACTAGTCGTCAGTCTTACTTTCAGGAGTTCCGCTTCACATTTGTGACCTCGTGATATGGAGTATAGAGACATGTATAATATGAAGGATGTAAGTAGTGACACAGTAGTTGTCTTGAGGAACAAAGCGAAGAAGAAATAGTACATAGATGAAATCGATCAAACGAGTTCGATTATGCCCTACCTACCCGTATCGATAATTACCCGAGGGTGGCCGCCGAATTCTAACATTCTCGCGACCAGATAAACAAAATAAACAATATCTCCTGAATTATCAAATTCTTTAATTCCTTGAATGACCACCTTTACCTTCATATCTGAAGGAGCACGGTTTTTTGCATTACTTGAAGAAACATCTTTACCTCTACACATGTCCACCGTTACATCCACGCATGGAAGGTTCACCGTTACCTTCATACCTGACTGACCACCGTTACCTCCCTTTGTTCAAGGATGTTCCTTACCTCCATTACTGGAGGACCACCGTTATCTGCATACATGAATTATGTCTACCGTTACCTCCATTCCTTGAAGGACCACCCTGCCCTATATTGCTTGAAGGATCATCGTTACCGGTACCTCTATTCCTGGAGGTCTACCATTGCTTCCGTACCCCAGGGATCATCGTTACTTGTATACCTGAAGTTCAAACGTTACCTCCATTACTTGAAGGACCACCATTTTCTATATTGCTTGAAGGATCATCGTTACCGGTACCTCTATTCCTGGAGGTCTACCGTTGCTTCCGTACCCCAGGGATCATCGTTACTTGTATAACTGAAGTTCAAACGTTATCTCCATTACTTGAAGGATCATTGTTATCCACATAACTGAAGATCCATCATTACCTCCATAACTGAAGGGCCATCGTTTCCTCCATAATTGAATGACCACAGTTACTTCCATTCCTGGGGGTCTATCGTCGCTTCACTGTTACTTATATACCTGAAGTTCAAACGTTACCTCCATTACTTGAAGGACCACCATTACCTCCTGGTCCATAACTGAAGGACCACCATTACCTCCATAATGGAAAGACCACCGTTACTTCCATGCATCCACCGTTACTCCATTCTTGAACGATCATTGTTATCCACATTACTAAAGGACCACCGTTTGGAGGTCCACCATTACGACCATTTCCACCGTTACGTCCATTCCTGAAAGGACCACAGTAGTATATAAAGCGTAAATTCCTTAGCATTGACCTACTTATTTGTTCCCCCGGGTAAAATTTAAGGGGTACTTGGTCACGTGACGTCATCGATGACGTCACAGAGCTCTCGTCCAATCAACAGCCGTCAAAGGTCATTTCCGGGTCCAAGGTCAAAAATAGTTCCATGTATTCCTCCGCGGTGATGCGGTCTGGTGGTGATGCGGTCTGCCTCCGCGGGCAGAAAGTAGTCCCACGGAATGTACACCCTGACTGGGGGGTTTTCCCCCGGCCGCAGCGCGCTACATAGAACTTATAGTAATAAACTTAATCTATACGTGTTGGATGAGTCTTCACTCACCGTCTTCCTTTACACGCAGCTCAATGAAATGCCCGCTCCAAACCTAGACCAAAACACGTACTTGGTCTGTGGGCTGCTTTCATTGGCTCTCTATTTTACTATAGTGCTCTTGCATTCTAACATTGATGGGTTACATTTTGGCCCCATCCTACACCACTGATTTCAGTTTGACTGAATCTCCACATTGGGCATTTACGCATTATGAATAAAACACACAAGACAGGGTTTTTTGGTGACATCTCCTTTTTTTTTTATTCAGTAACAACAACAACGTGAGAACAACCATGTGAAAACTGAAGCCCAGAACAGGGGGTGCCTTATCAAAGGCGGTTGGTACCCATAAAATTGAATTGAATTATTGAACCTATATACAACAGTTAATTCGTTAGTCCGGTGCAATATCATCAGTACTCATAGAACATATAACTGTCTTATCAAAGGCGTTTGGTACTCATAAAAATCGAATTATAGAACAGTTCGTTAGTCCAGTGGAATATTCGCAGTGTTCGTATTTATCACTCTAAATGTCAATATAGGTTGTAGTCACACCATCGGACAGGACTTTGCGCTTGGGATAGAAGTATGTGAAGGCGTCCCGGTCCTGGGTATACGAGCGCATCTGGTGGTCGATGATACGGAAACCTTTGTTGGTCCCACTCGCACTGGCCTGGCTCTGGAGCACATTCAGGTACAGGGCCTTGCTGATGTTGGAGTCGCGTCGACTCACCCCCTTACAACTGAATTTGTTGTCATCACCGTCACAAAAGTAAGTTTTCGAACACAGGGCGATCATGGCATCACCGCTCCACTCTAGTTTAAACAGGCCGGGCGTCCGCTTGTCGTAGGTGTAGTGGTCGCGTCGGGGTAGCCACTGGTCCCGTTCCGCCTCATATTGTGCATGTACTTCTGGTTTGACGAGTGACTCCCAGTCCGGGTTGGAAACGGCCATGTATGCTGAGTCGGTATCCATTTCTATCAATTGCCAGTCTGATTGGTGGAAATACACGCCCATGAAATCGTATATGAATTCCAGCATTCGCAGTTTGGCCAGCTGGTACACCATACATCCTATTTGGAGCGGCAGGTTATATGTGATGGTCTTTTTGGCTGACGTCACTTCGTAGGTGGTGTCGTCAATCATCTCCATGTGTCGGTATAGAGGCGAATTCACGCGTTTGCGGGCTTGTTTCGTGGTACAAATGTTCACGGTCACGTGACGGTCCTGGTTCGTTACCGTTTTTCCATATCCGCTGTTCCCAAGTAATTTCATCGTTTCCCCGATGATGGCTTTACTGGGGTCGGCGTCTCCTTGGCGACGGGCGGTAGTCACGTCGTTCGCGAACTTCTCAAAACAAGCATGGGGGGTGGATTCTATGACTTGGTATATCTTCGTAATTTCCAGTCCGTGCCGCATATACCACTGAAGCAGAGGGCTACCGAGCAAGATTTTTTCGCCAAACATGCTGCCGATCAACATACGCTGTGGTCGCGTTAGGTAGTCGTGTTCTTCAGCGTATGCGCGCATATGGGCTCCGATATCATCTCGACTCACCTCGGTGTTTTTGAAGATGGGCGGACATTCGCCAAACGTGTCTTTCAAGTGGTCAGGGACGTGCAGATCACATTCCACGAATCCATAGAGGTCTCCCGTCTCAACAGTGCGTAGGATGTCGGTCATGGTGATAACAGTCCGATAATCCAGTAGTCGGTCGTGAGCGTGTAAGAACGAGTATAACTCAGGTTGACGACGTTGCATGTGGTGGAATTCACATTCCCATAGCTGTTCATAGGCATAGCCCAGTCCACAAATGTAATCTCGATTCTGCTGTACTTCTTCACGTAAGGCGGCCGGTGTCAGTCCACGGCGCTCGTTATAGCACCCTCCCGTGAACGAACACTCATGAACGTGCCAATAACAGCCGTGAAATTGAAACACGGTCGGTACTGTATTGATGATAGCAAATCCGCCCACGGCAAGGCGCCGATCTCCAATTCGCTTTTCCGTGTGGTTGGCTTGGTGACGGATAGTGACGCCTCGTCGCTGACTTTCCCAATCCAGCCATTGTTCTGCTTGATGTTTCGTAGATCGTTGAGCTCTGAATGTTCCACCCTCAGGGAGCCACCGCGTATAATGACCGGCCGGCATAGGTTTACGCAAACACGATAGGTAGAGGGCATTGGCGTCGAATCTTATTATTTTCTCACACAATATTTCTCCTCGGATATGGGTCAGCTGTTTCTCATGGTACCGATGGAATATAATACGGGGGCCGCCTACGATATTTCCCTTCAACCAGTCAAACATGTCGGCGTCTTTCTTATCGACGAGAGCGAAGAACGTGGGTAAATCCTGGAACAGATACCGCAGGGTCAGACCGGGGATGCTAACACAGTCTTTGAATACGTCGACACCCATATCTCGGTAGAAGGCGGACATTTTGTCGGTAGCTTCCAGAAAAGGGATGACATCCAAATTGTTGTAATAGATGAGAAAATCCCAGAGAGTTTGCATTCCTTCGCGGACCCACACCTGTTGCAGTTCGGTATACAGGGTGGTAGATAATGCTTCTCCTTTGAGATCGTTGTAAAAGGCCTCCTGGGGTGGTAACTGGGTTTCGTCCAGACGCTCGAGAGTCGTCATGTAGTTGTAGGGAAAGCAACTTTTCCTCTCCGCGCAGTCGTACGCTTTCACCCACTGTTCATAGCTGTAATTCGGCGACAGGTAATTCCGTACATCTAAGAATCGGAGTGAAGTTGTGGATAGAGCGACGTGGTTGTTGGTCTTCTTAATAATGAATTTCACATTCCCAGCTTTAGCGAGGTACGGGTACAAGAATTCTTTGATTAAGTTCAAATCATATCGGCCCGAGTTAAATCCAAGGACGGGTAATTGGTTCATGTATTCCAATAAACGCAGTTTCAGTTTCTGCGCATAGGGTTTCGGTGGTTTGCGTTCCTCACTTTCGTCTTCGTCATCGGTATCGTCCTCCTCCTCCCTATCCAATGTTGGAATACGCGCATCAAGTGCCGCTAATACATCACGGTAGATAGTCGACGCGAGATGTGCCGCACTGACTTGACTGAGGGTTTCCAGGTAGTTCATCATTCGTGTAATCAGTTCATGGGGGTCCCCGTCAGAGACGAAACACACCGGGGCCGTGTCGTAACCGGGTACGTTGGTGTGAATACTCACACTCAAAGGAATGTGATGCTGAGTCCATTGAGTTTTAGCCGATACCTTTTCCATGGGTTCTAATAGGGCTTCAAAATCATAGCACGCTCTGTACGGGAAATAACGGTGGTCCATGGGCACATCGATACCCTCATCTGCCAGGTCTTCAAAGATGGTCGGAGTGTTGTGGAATACGCCGCCGGGGAATTTCCGTTTGGTGGTCTGGTCACAACTTTTCTCGTGCCGATGTAAGTCGGTGGAACGGTCAAACACGCGTTGGCATTTACTACAGATGTATGACTGGGCATACCTGTTGATGTCCGTGATGTACGAGAAATGCCCGCCAGTGTCCGTTTCGTACAAATTCAATGTCATGGTTGTGTCGTATTTCCCCGGGGAACGCTGTACGAGTCGGGCGGTGAGTTGTGGGTCGTCGGTGTTGTCATCATCCACGTGTTGCTCTAATTTGTATACGACAATGTTGACGTGGAATAAATTTTCCACCACATCCAGCTGCGATAACGGGACCCCACGAAAGTGCTGTTTTTCCATGTTCTTTTCACGTAAGTAGTCTTCCCAATAGCAGTTGGCCAATTTGTTGCAATCTGTGGGTGGACGTTTGGGTGGACGTTTGTTGAGATGAATAGCCAGGCATCGGAATAAACATTTCCGATCGGTGTAGGGCCCATTCACGCCACCTACTAAGGCGTGCATGCCTTCTCTGTGTTTCAACCAGTCCGGGAGATGAATGGGAGCGCCGATAGGGTGATCGATCATTTTAGTGACGTAAAACGTAACATTGGTTGTCATCTCCACTTGCCATTTGGTGTTGGGGCGTTGTTGTCGTACCCATTCCAAACTATCCAAGCTTTGTAGTTGATCCAGTACCGTGTTCAGGGACGGTCGATGGATAATGGTGAAAGGCTGGTCAAACACCCTGGTATTATTGCTGGGATAATAATAACGGAGCTGGTCTGTCTCTTTATGGCGAAGAATGTATCCAAAAGTGAGATTTAACTTGAAGGCTGTATCTTGGTCGTTGAAGATAGCTTCCACGTAGCTACGTAGACGGATGGTTTCTTCCAACCGGAAATTATATAAGTCCAATAGACGACGGTTACGGTGAAAACAATGGCGTATGGTAACCCAGTGTCGTTGATAAATGTCCCTCACACGCTCGTCTTCAGGTAAGACTTCAACCGGAGGTGCTGCTGGGTCCCCTGGAAAATCTTCTCCACGTCTCATACAGGTAGGTCAGAGAGCTCCGTAGGGTAGTGCAATGAATACACCAAACCATTAAAAATCGCCTCCTTTTATACGTTACAGAGCCGCCATTTTGCTCCAAAATGGCGGCTCCATCGCCATTTTGCAGCCGCCGTTTTGCTCCAAAATGGCGGCTACAAAATGGTGGCTCCAGAATGGCGGCATGCCAGGGAAAAACCCCAGACAAACAAGTCTAGACATGTCCAAAGGTCACGCCTCATTATATTTTGCATAGTTTTAGCTCTTCGTTTCTCGAAAAGTATTCAACCACTTCATTTTCTTTATTTCAAACTGTATAGTTTTCAAAAGTACTATTCACAAATTATTAAAAAAAAAAAAAAACAACGTGTCACGGATTATTATGTGAAATTGTTTTCTCTCAGAAATCAGTATTAAAGTGCCAATAATTTTGACAGTTTCTGAGTAATATCCAGCTTTAAAAGAGGACTTTTTTTTTCTAATAAAATAAATTTTATCTATTCACATCTACCGTAACCAAATTATTTCATTGCAATCCTGAATATACAGACTTTTCTAAAAATTTATATATTGTCATAGATTTGTTGCACCTTATCTCTAGGACGAGATGTGCAATAGTGCCCTAAGGGGCTTATTGTCCTTAAAAATATCAAATGTTGAAAATTCTGATGACGTATTTTTACTCGGCTGAGTATAGTGTATAAATAGCAATGGCCTACATTTGGCCCGGATGTATGGTCAAGGGTGAAATACGTCCTGGTATAACAACTATTCGAAGACAGTGTGAAGCAGAGACAACACGTACATTTACGGGTGGGTAGTCTATCTTCTAAGTATCTAGGTGAGGTGTACGATCTAAGATTGAACGCGGCAGGATATGAGTGAATTAGATATGAATGAATGAATTAGTTTCATATAATTTTTCATGGTGCAATCACTTGCAAAAGGTTGGAAATCATCCGTACAGGTCTGTTTGTGTAAGAAAAATGGCGTCCAGGGGCCAATTACCCCGGATCCTGGTTCATTTCAAATCGTAGCGCCATCTACACACTCTTCAAATCGTAGCGCCATCTGCACACTCTGACGCAAGGGAGACAACTCGGACTAGGCCATTCCTCTTGTAGGCGAAGATGATGTCCCCCCTCTATTTTGCCTGTATGGGGGTATAGGGGTGGTCATTTTTTGTGGATTTTACTATGGGCTGTGGGATTCTTCGTCTCACCATGTAGAACACGATGGGAAAAGCTATGAAATGTTTTCTTAAGTACCGGGTAGGTCTGTATATACATCCAGTGTTCAGTGCGTAGGTGCATACTGGATAAACATTTTGAGGTCTAGGTGGACCTCTAGTGGTCCGATGATGTCGTATGCGGTCTTATGTTAAAGCTCTCGTGAAGGAGCATCCGACTGGACTAGTGTGTTGTTTGTTTTCAATATTCTGCGCATGCGCAGACAGGCCGTATTATCGAAATAGCCGTTTTGAGGTCGAGGCGAGCCCCTAGTGGGCCGATTGTATCGAGTGAGGTATCCATGTGAAGCCTATGTGCGCATGCGCAGCCTGGCCGTAGTATGGACATAGACGTTTTTGGGGTCTAGGCCAGCCCCTCATGGGCCTATTGGGTCGAGTGCGGTATCCATGTGAAGCCTAGGTGGGGGAGCATCCACCTGGACTAACATTCACGTGGTTTGGTGGGTCTGCGCAAGTGTGTGTGTGACGTCACTTCCGGGTTTTTTTCTCAGAATGCTCAAACACTACCTCCAACTTTCCCGGCCCGCACCCTGGCCCGGCCCGGCCCGGCGTGGCCGCAGCGCGCGCGCGTGTTATCCGGAAGTGTGCGGGTTGTCCGGAAGTGTGCACGCGCTGCGGCCGCGCCGGGCCGGGCCGGACCAGGGTGCGGGTCGGGAAAGTTGGAGGTAGTGTTTGAGCATTCTGAAAAAAAACCCGGAAGTGACGTCACACACACACTTGCGCAGACCCACCAAACCACGTGAATGTTAGTCCAGGTGGATGCTCCCCCACTTAGGCTTCACATGGATACCGCACTCGACCCAATAGGCCCATGAGGGGCTACTGATTTCTGAGAGAAAACAATTTCACATAATAATCCGTGACACGTTGTTTTTTTTTTTTTAATAATTTGTGAATAGTACTTTTGAAAACAATACAGTTTGAAATAAAGAAAATGAAGTGGTTGAATACTTTTCGAGAAACGAAGAGCTAAAACTATGCAAAATATAATGAGGCGTGACCTTTGGACATGTCTAGACTTGTTTGTCTGGGGTTTTTGGAGCAAAATGGCGGCTGCAAAATGGCGATGGAGCCGCCATTTTGGAGCAAAATGGCGGCTGCAAAATGGCGGCTCTGTAACGTATAAAAGGAGGCGATTTTTAGTGGTTTGGTGTATTCATTGCACTACTCTACGGAGCTCTCTGACCTACCTGCCTGCCTGCCTACCACTAGCCTGCCTGCCTGCCTACCAGCTTGTTCTCACCAGCCTGCCTGTATGAGACGTGGAGAAGATTTTCCAGGGGACCCAGCAGCACCTCCGGTTGAAGTCTTACCTGAAGACGAGCGTGTGAGGGACATTTATCAACGACACTGGGTTACCATACGCCATTGTTTTCACCGTAACCGTCGTCTATTGGACTTATATAATTTCCGGTTGGAAGAAAACATCCGTCTACGTAGCTACGTGGAAGCTATCTTCAACGACCAAGATACAGCCTTCAAGTTAAATCTCACTTTTGGATACATTCTTCGCCATAAAGAGACAGACCAGCTCCGTTATTATTATCCCAGCAATAATACCCGGGTGTTTGACCAGCCTTTCACCATTATCCATCGACCGTCCCTGAACACGGTACTGGACCAACTACAAAGCTTGGATAGTTTGGAATGGGTACGACAACAACGCCCCAACACCAAATGGCAAGTGGAGATGACAACCAATGTTACGTTTTACGTCACTAAAATGATCGATCACCCTATCGGCGCTCCCATTCATCTCCCGGACTGGTTGAAACACAGAGAAGGCATGTACGCTTTAGTAGGTGGAAGCCATGGGCCCTACACTGATCGGAAATGTTTATTTCGCTGCCTGGCTATTCATCTCAACAAACTGCCACCCACAGATTGCAATCGAATTGCCAGCAAATATTGGGAAGACTACTTACGTGAAAAGAACATGGAAAAACAGCACTTCCGCGGGGTCCCGTTATCACAACTGGATGTGGTGGAAAATTTATTCCACGTCAACATTGTCGTATACAAATTAGAGCAACACGTGGATGATGACAACACCGACGACCCACAACTCACCGCCCGACTCGTACAGCGTTCCCCGGGGAAACACGACACAACCATGACATTGAATTTGTACGAAACGGACACTGGCGGGCATTTCTCGTACATCACGGACATCAACAGGTATGCCCAGGCATACATCTGTAGTAAATTCCAACGCGTGTTTGACCGTTCCACCGACTTACATCGGCACGAGAAAAGTTGTGACCAGACCACCAAACGGAAATTCCCCGGCGGCGTATTCCACAACACTCCGACCATCTTTGAAGACCTGGCAGATGAGGGTATCGATGTGCCCATGGACCACCGTTATTTCCCGTACAGAGCGTGCTATGATTTTGAAGCCCTATTAGAACCCATGGAAAAGGTATCGGCTAAAACTCAATGGACTCAGCATCACATTCCTTTGAGTGTGAGTATTCACACCAACGTACCCGGTTACGACACGGCCCCGGTGTGTTTCGTCTCTGACGGGGACCCCCATGAACTGATTACACGAATGATGAACTACCTGGAAACCCTCAGTCAAGCCAGTGCGGCACATCTCGCGTCGACTATCTACCGTGATGTATTAGCGGCACTTGATGCGCGTATTCCAACATTGAAAGAGGAGGAGGAGGACGATACCGATGACGAAGACGAAAGTGATGAACGCAAACCACCGAAACCCTATGCGCAGAAACTGAAACTGCGTTTATTGGAATACATGAACCAATTACCCGTCCTTGGATTTAACTCGGGCCGATATGATTTGAACTTAATCAATGAATTCTTGTACCCGTACTTCGCTAAAGCTGGGAATGTGAAATTCATTATTAAGAAGACCAACAACCACGTCGCTCTATCCACAACTTCACTCCGATTCTTCGATGTACAGCATTACCTGGCGCCGAATTACAGCTATGAACAGTGGGTGAAAGCGTACGACTGCGCGGAGAGGAAAAGTTGCTTTCCCTACAACTACATGACGAGTCTCGAGCGTCTGGACGAAACCCAGTTACCACCCCAGGAGGCCTTTTACAACGATCTCAAAGGAGAAGCATTATCTACCACCCTGTATACCGAACTGCAACAGGTGTGGGTCCGCGAAGGAATGCAAATTCTCCGGGATTTTCTCATCTATTACAACAATTTGGATGTCATCCCTTTTCTGGAAGCTACCGACAAAATGTCCGCCTTCTACCGAGATATGGGTGTCGACGTATTCAAAGACTGTGTTAGCATCCCCGGTCTGACCCTGCGGTATCTGTTCCAGGATTTACCCACGTTCTTCGCTCTCGTCGATAAGAAAGACGCCGACATGTTTGACTGTTTGAAGGGAAATATCGTAGGCGGCCCCAGTATTATATTCCATCGGTACCATGAGAAACAGCTGACCCATATCCGAGGAGAAAAATTGTGTGAGAAAATAATAAGATTCGACGCCAATGCCCTTTACCTATCGTGTTTGCGTAAACCTATGCCGGCCGGTCATTATACGCGGTGGCTCCCTGAGGGTGGAGCATTCAGAGCTCAACGATCTACGAAACATCAAGCAGAACAATGGCTGGATTGGGAAAGTCAGCGACGAGGCGTCACTATCCGTCACCAAGCCAACCACACGGAAAAGCGAATTGGAGATCGGCGCCTTGCCGTGGACGGATTTGCTATCATCAATACAGTACCGACCGTGTTTCAATTCACGGCTGTTATTGGCACGGTCATGAGTGTTCGTTCGCGGGAGGGCGCTATAACGAGCGCCGTGGACTGACACCGGCCGCCTTACGTGAAGAAGTACAGCAGAATCGAGATTACATTTGTGGACTGGGCTATGCCTATGAACAGCTATGGGAATGTGAATTCCACCACATGCAACGTCGTCAACCTGAGTTATACTCGTTCTTACACGCTCACGACCGACTACTGGATTATCGGACTGTTATCACCATGACCGACATCCTACGCACTGTTGAGACGGGAGGCCTCTATGGATTCGTGGAATGTGATCTGCACGTCCCTGACCACTTGAAAGACACGTTTGGCGAATGTCCGCCCATCTTCAAAAACACCGAGGTGAGTCGAGATGATATCGGAGCCCATATGCGCGCATACGCTGAAGAACACGACTATCTAACGCGACCACAGCGTATGTTGATCGGCAGCATGTTTGGCGAAAAAATCTTGCTCGGTACCCCTCTGCTTCAGTGGTATATGCGGCACGGACTGGAAATTACGAAAATATAGAATTCACCCCCCATGCTTGTTTTGAGAAGTTCGCGAACGACGTGACTACCGCCCGTCGCCAAGGAGACGCCGACCACAGTAAAGCCATCATCGGGGAAACGATGAAATTACTTGGGAACAGCGGATATGGAAAAACGGTAACGAACCAGGACCGTCACGTGACCGTGAACATTTGTACCACGAAACAAGCCCGCAAACGCGTGAATTCGCCTCTATACCGACACATGAAGATGATTGACGACACCACCTACGAAGTGACGTCAGCCAAAAAGACCATCACCTATAACCTGCCGCTCCAAATAGGATGTATGGTGTACCAGCTGGCCAAACTGCGAATGCTGGAATTCATATACGATTTCATGGGCGTGTATTTCCACCAATCAGACTGGCAATTGATAGAAATGGATACCGACTCAGCATACATGGCCGTTTCCAACCCGGACTGGGAGTCACTCGTCAAACCAGAAGTACGTGCACAATATGAGGCGGAACGGGACCAGTGGCTACCCCGACGCGACCACTACACCTACGACAAGCGGACGCCCGACCTGTTTAAACTAGAGTGGAGCGGTGATGCCATGATCGCCCTATGTTCGAAAACTTACTTTTGTGACGGTGATGACAACAAATTCAGTTGTAAGGGGGTGAGTCGACGCGACTCCAACATGAGCAAGGCCCTGTACCTGAATGTGCTCCAGAGCCAGGCCAGTGCGAGTGGGATCAACAAAGGTTTCCGTATCATCGACCACCAGATGCGCTCGTATACCCAGGACCGGGACGCCTTCACATACTTCTATCCCAAGCGCAAAGTCCTGTCCGATGGTGTGACTACAACCTGTCTTGACATTTAGAGTGATAAATACGAACACTGCGAATATTTCACTGGACTAACGAACTGTTCTATAATTCGATTTTTATGAGTACCAAACGCCTTTGATAAGACAGTTATATGTTCTATGAGTTCTGATGATATTGCACCGGTCTAACGAATTAACTGTTGTATATAGGTTCAATAATTCAATTCAATTTTATGGGTACCAACCGCCTTTGATAAGGCACCCCCTGTTCTGGGCTTCAGTTTTCACATGGTTGTTCTCACGTTGTTGTTGAGATTTCACCAAAAAAGCCTGTCTTGTGTGTTTTATTCATAATGCGTAAATGCCCAATGTGAAGATTCAGTCAAACTGAAATCAGTGGTGTAGGATGGGGCCAAAATGTAACCCATCAATGTTAGAATGCAAGAGCACTATAGTAAAATAGAGAGCCAATGAAATCAGCCCACAGACCAAGTACGTGTTTTGGTCTAGGTTTGGAGCGGGCATTTCATTGAGCTGCGTGTAAAGGAAGACGGTAAGTGAAGACTCGTCCAACACGTATAGATTAAGTTTATTACTATAAGTTCTATGTAGCGCGCTGCGGCCGGGGGAAAACCCCCCAGTCAGGGTGTACATTCCGTGGGACTACTTTCTGCCCGCGGAGGCAGACCGCATCATCACCAGACCGCATCACCGCGGAGGAATACATGGAACTATTTTTGACCTTGGACCCGGAAATGACCTTTGACGGCTGTTGATTGGACGAGAGCTCTGTGACGTCATCGATGACGTCACGTGACCAAGTACCCCTTAAATTTTACCCGGGGAACAAATAAGTAGGTCAATGCTAAGGAATTTACGCTTTATATACTACTGACCACCTTTAATATCTCCAAAATTGAAAGACATCAGTTACCTCCATAAATGAAGGTCCACCATTACCTTCATTCCTTGAAGGGCCACAGTTGCTTCTATTCCTTGAAGGAGCAGCGTAACCTTCACACCTGAAGGTCCAACGTTGCCCCCATTCTTTGGGTGGTCACCCTTATCTCCATGACTGAAGGTCCGCGTTACCTCCATATATATAGGACCACCGTTTCCGCCATACCTGAAGGACCACCAATACAGATCCACCGTTATCTCCATTCGTTGAAGGATCTCCGTTACCCCCGACCGTCGTTACCTCCATACATTAAGGTCCACCATTACCTCCTTTCTTCTCTCTTGCAGGAAACTAGCCTAGTTTTATGTATACCATGATTCATTGTTTAAATTTGGTGCTAATGCTTTATATGAATTAGGTCTTTGGATTATGAACGCGAAAATTCAATAATGATGACGGATGAATATTGAAAGACGGACTAGACGCTTGTATTTGTAGAATAACTGTTACCTCTATACCTGATGGTCCACCATTACCTTCATACCTGGTAGATCGCCGTTACCTCCATACCTGATGGTCCACCGTTACCTCCATACCTGGTAGATCGCCGTTACCTCCATATCGGATGGTCCACCGTTACCTCCATACCTTATGGTCCACCGTTACCTCCATACCTGGTAGATCACCGTTACCTCCATATCTGATGGTCTACCGTTACCTCCATACCTGATGGTCCACCGTTACTTCCATACCTGGTAGATCGCCGTTACCTCCATACCGGATGGTCCGCCGTTACCTCCATACCTGGTAGATCGCCTTTACCTCCATACCTGATTGTCCACCGTTACCTCCATACCTGATGGTCCGCCGTTACCTGCAAGACCACCATTACCTCCATTCTTTGAAGGATCACCGTTACTTTCATACCTGAAGAGCCACCGTTATCTCCATTCTTTGAAGAATCAACGTTACCATCATTCCTTGAAGGACCACCGTCTCCATGCTGGAGATGGTATCCGACTGTCTGAACAGCGGCCATCTTGAAAATGGCAGCCATCTTGGCTATTTGCTTGGTCAATATCTACAAATATTATCAGTGTGAATGTTTGTTTTAATTTGTAGTGGTTAATTTGAGCAACTCTGCCCAAGGTAGAGTGTATACTGTGTAAAATTGACCGAAAATATCGCGCAGAACGGCCATCTAGGATTTATGCAAATTAAAAAATTTCCCCCACTTATATTCATCTACATGTTGTTCGGGATAGTTTGAGGAAGTAGTTGCAGCAAACCGCAATTCTAATACATTTTTTTCTAGGTCAAACCGCAGATTGACTGGACTATTTCTGTAGTCAGTACACATCCTGTAACTGCCATCTGGCTTTGGAACGAGGATACAAGGTGAACTCCAGTTACTATTACTTGGTTCAACGAAGTCATTGTCCAATAAATACTGAATCTCTTTTTTCAGGTAGTTTTGTTTAATGGGATTCAAACGATATGGGTGCTGCTTTACTGGATTAGAATCTCCGACATTGACGTCATGTGAAATTGTATCAGTCCGAGTAGGAATGTTTCAGTTCGAAGTTCTTCCTGACTCGCTGGTTCAAGATGACACAACTTGGAATCCAAATAAAGTAGAATATGAGAGTTCTGTAATTTCGTCGCTGTCGTGGGCTCTTCACAAGTTTCATTATTATCAGGGTCAGAACTAACCACACTTACAGGATGTACAGTACTGTTAGTGCTATCTCTGTCTATGTATAATTTTAACATATTTACATGACATAACCGTTTTTTTTTACGCCTGTCAGGAGTCTGAATTACATAATGAATGTCACTTAATTTCTTTTCAATGACATAAGGACCTTAATACTATAGCCTTAAGTGGATTACCAGGAATAGGCAGAAAAGCCAGTACCTTCTCACCAGGATTGAAACTTCGTTTAAGGGCATGTTTATTATAGGTTATTTTCATACCTTTTGGTGCTGACTTTAAATTTGACATGGCCAAATCACGTGGTTTAGTCAACCTGGTGCGAAAGTCCGACACATATTGTAAGAGCCTACATGAGTCAAGATCACTGTCTAGGAACTTTTCCTTTAGCAATTTAAGTGGTCCTCTAACTGTATGACCAAAGACTAATTCAAATGGACTGAAGCCTAAAGACTCTTGAACAGACTTTCTAACAGCAAACAATAACAAATGTATACCTTCATCCCAGTCTTTCTCAGTGTCAAAACAATAAGTCCTAATCATGTCCTTTAATGTCTCGTGAAATCTTTATAATGCGCCTTGGCTTTCTGGGTGGTATGCAGATGATTATACTGCTTTATTCCCAATTCATGCATGACTTGTTGAAAGATTTCTGACATGAAATTAGATCCCTGATCAGTCTGAACAGACTGGGGTAGGCCGACAAGTGTGAAAAACTTAACTAAGGCCTTAACAATAGTTTTGTCTTAATATTTCGTAAAGGAATGGCCTCAGGGAACCTGGTTGAAGCACACATGATTGTTAACATGTATTGATTGCCTGACCTTGTTTTTGGTAATGGACCAACATAATCTATAATCACCCTACTAAAGGCTTCCACAAATGCAGGGATTGGTTGTAGAGGGGCCTTTGGTATGGTTGGGTTTGGTTTCGCTTTCAAAAACCGATCCATTCAAAGCCCGTTCCTTCTCATTCACCAAACGCTATATAGACGATCTTCTCGCTGTGGATAATCGCTATATAAATGACGCAGTGAAGGATATATATCCACCTTCACTGGATTTGAAGGAAACTACAGATAGCCTTACAGGCACATCTTATTTAGATCTCTATCTCTATAAAAATGAAGCGGGCATTCTCTCTCGTCGACTTTATGACAAAAGAGATGATTACAATTTCGACATCGTAAACTATCCCTTTCTGGACAGTAATATTCCAGTGGGACCTGCATATGGCGTATACATATCTCGCTTAGTAGCATTTGCTAGATCCTGTGTTAAATGTGATGATTTTAATCAATGTCACAAAACATTGTTGCAGAAACTTATAAAACAGGGCTATTCCACCAAGCGCCTCCACTCAAAGTTTCTCAAATTTGGCGATACATATCGCATGCTGATAGCAAAATACGAACGTAGCGTGCAAGATCTATGGCGCTACGTTTCGTAACTTGTGTCTAATTCCGCTTAACCCGGAGCTAGGGGCCGTATGAACCCATGTACTTCAAGATCCTCATGGTACTCATATGAATAATCACAATCAAAGCGTGACTGAGATACATCATTCTTTAGATGACAACTTTACAACGAATATTATGGATTAAGAATACTGATCAGCGATACGGATTTGATATTTTTGGAACATCATGATGTCTTGCCGGCATCATTGAAAACTGTTGACCGCTTCTCTCTTGCAGGAAACAAGCCTATGTTTATGTATACTATGATTGTCTTTTTGAATTTGGTGCTAATACTGTTATATGGAATATGGAATAGGTCTTTGGATTATGGACGCCGATATTCTCTAATGGACGACGGCTGGATTATGAATGACGGACTAGACGCTTGTAATTCCTACCATTTGACATGTGTGTCATGACCTACAAAATTCCGCAACATCTTTCTTTAAATTTGGTCAATAGAAATGATTTAGAATTTTGTAATATGTTTTGTTAACACCAAAACGGCCTGAAAGAGGTGTTTCATGGGCTAGTCTGAGGCTATCTGAACGACATGACTTTGGTACCACAATCTGATACTTAACTGCCCACTCATCATCAGGTGACACATCTGGTGGTCGCCATTTGCGCATAAGAACACCATTCTTACAAAAGTAACACACAGGCTCTTGAGTTACATCACACTCATCTACTGCCCTGTCAAACAACTTGGAAATGTCCTTGTCACTATGCTGTTCATGAACCAGCTGTGATTTTGATATTTTGTCATTAGAACATTCCAATTTGCTATCAAAATATGTGGCTTATCAGCCTCATCATTTAAACACACGAAAGTGTCAGCCAAACAAACGTCATCGATGACGTCATCTTTAACTCTACTTGGACTGGGAGGGGGGGGGGGCGAAATGGCACCCATACCAAACTTGCTGTGCTATCTCCGGAACGACAAAAAATGGAGAGCTGAATCTCCTTGACTTTATAGTTTATCATATTGGGGTCATTTTGAGCCTATTTGCATAACTCCCCGAGCAGCGGATCATGGGTAAATTCAAAATGGCGCCTACGTGGGGTGCCTGAAAAATGAAGTTTTTGTCATATTTCGCGATGAAAAGTGGGCAAAAACTTTTATTTCACACCAGATTAATTTTTACTAATTTACCATGCAGTTTTTGCAGAGAAATTGCATAAATAAAAAATTCGACCGAAAAATCGACCCCAAAATGCCGTTTTTAAAGATGCCGTCACTGTGACGTCATCAAAGCGGTCATCTTGGATTTTTTTAACATTTTCTGGTAGAGCTTGACCCAAGGGTATAGTGTGGTAAGTGTCAGCCTCCTAGCTCTAAGGGTAAGAAAAATAATTAGGGGAGTGCCATTTGGGCCCCCCCAGGCCAGGACAGGTCCTAAAAAGCCCAGGCCAGACTTTTCAGACTCCTCAGACAATTTACTCATGGCTCTAGTAACTGCACAAGGAGGATACAAACTTAGAATTTCGTCTTCAACTGGAACATGGATCTGATCCAGACAAGGCTTGTCAGTTACAATCGGGTTAACCCCGACCTTATCTCCCGCAAGATCATTGCCAAGAAGTAATTGAACACCCTCAAGCGGTAAACTACCTTTAGTACCCACCGTAACAGGACCAGAAATCAAGTCGGAAGACAAAATGAACGTGGAACGGGTGTATAATTTACAGAATCTACCCCTTTAATCAGGACATTACTGCCTGCAGATGAAGAATCAGAAAACGGCAAAATATCTGCCAACAAAAGAGACTGGGACGCGCCCGTGTCCCGCAAAATCCTCACAGGAGTAGCATTAGAAAAATCACTTGAAAGTGACACAAAACTATTGTGGATAAATGGTTCAAAATCTCTATAACAGGATTTGAAAAACTGTCAAACTTGTCCTTGATAGAACTAATAGGAACAGTGTCCCTGGCCATCTTAACGTCATATAAACTATGAACGTCACTAACCTGCTTGGGTAAAGATCTTGAAGTGAGGAAACCACTGGGCTTTTGAAAGGCTTGATCTTGTGTTTTTTTCAATTTAAAACAATGAGCCATTAAATGGCCTTCCTTCTTACAATAGCTGCCAACGGGAGACTTATTTTGAGTGTTAAAAGTGGGTGACTGAGACTTTGAGTTTGACCTTTGACCTTTGTAACTGGGGTTAAAAGTTTTAGGCCCCGAGAAAGAACTGGGTTTGTTACCTGGGAGATTAGACTGGATTGAACTTGGCTTAACAGCATTGACAAATGATAATTTGTGTGTCAGAGCGTATTCATCAGCAAATCGTGCTGCTTGGTCTAAAGTGTTGGCATTCTTTTCATCGAGAAATGTTCACCATGGATACACCTTTTAAATTCCTCTACCAACATAAGCTGTCTAAGACTTTTCAAATTTGTTGTCAACTTTATCCGAAGCACACCACCTATCAAATAACTGTTCTTTTGAACGAGCAAATTCTACATGGGTCTGAGAGTTTTCTTTTTCACAACTACGAATCTTTTGTCTATAGGCTTCAGGAACCAATTCGTAACCTTTAAGAATTAAATCCTTCACTATATCATAATTTGATGCTTGCTCTACCGTCAATTGAGTGTAATTACCCCTTGCCTTTCCGATCAAAACAATACAGACTCATTGTGGTCTCATGAGAACTATTTTATCACACCATACAGACTGATAGTGGTTTCTGTGGGTGTCTGTTATCACACCATACAGACTGATAGTGGTTTCTGTGGGTTTCTATTATCATACCATACAGACTCATTGTGGTCTCATGAGAACTATTTTATCACACCATACAAGACTGATAGTGGTTTCTGTGGGTTTCTATCATACCATACAGACTGATAGTGGTTTCTGTAGGTTTCTATCATACCATACAATGATAGTGGTTTGTAGGTTTCTATCCTTACCATACAGACTGATAGTGGTTTCTGTGGGTTTCTATCATACCATACAAGACTGATAGTGGTTTTCTGTGGGTGTCTGTTATCATACCATACAGACTCATTGTGGTCTCATGAGAACTATTTTTATCACCATACAGCAGACTGATAGTGGTTTCTGTGGGTTTCTATTATCATACCATACAGACTCATTGTGGTCTCATGAGAACTATTTTATCACACCATACAGACTGATAGTGGTTTCTGTGGGTTTCTATTATCATACCATACAGACTCATTGTGGTCTCATGAGAACTATTTTATCACACCATACAGACTGATAGTGGTTTCTGTGGGTTTCTATTATCATACCATACAGACTCATTGTGGTCTCATGAGAACTATTTTATCACACCATACAGACCGATAGTGGTTTCTGTGGGTTTCTATTATCATACCATACAGACTCATTGTGGTCTCATGAGAACTATTTTATCACACCATACAGACTGATAGTGGTTTCTGTGGGTTTCTATTATCATACCATACAGACTCATTGTGGTCTCATGAGAACTATTTTATCACACCATACAGACTGATTGTGGTTTCTGTGGGTTTCTATTATCACACCATACAGACTCATTGTGGTCTCATGAGAACTATTTTATCACACCATACAGATCGATAGTGGTTTCTGTGGGTTTCTATTATCATACCATACAGACTCATTGTGGTCTCATGAGAACTATTTTATCACACCATACAGACTGATAGTAGTTTCTGTGGGTTTCTATTATCATACCATACAGACTCATTGTGGTCTCATGAGAACTATTTTATCACACCATACAGACCGATAGTGGTTTCTGTGGGTTTCTATTATCATACCATACAGACTCATTGTGGTCTCATGAGAACTATTTTATCACACCATACAGACCGATAGTGGTTTCTGTGGGTTTCTATTATCATACCATACAGACTCATTGTGGTCTCATGAGAACTATTTTATCACACCATACAGACCGATAGTGGTTTCTGTGGGTTTCTATTATCATACCATATAGACTCATTGTGGTCTCATGAGAATTATTTTATCACACCATACAGACTGATAGTGGTTTCTGTGGGTTTCTATTATCATACCATACAGACTCATTGTGGTCTCATGAGAACTATTTTATCACACCATACAGACTGATAGTGGTTTCTGTGGGTTTCTATTATCATACCATACAGACTCATTGTGGTCTCATGAGAACTATTTTATCACATCATACAGACTGATAGTGGTTTCTGTGGGTTTCTATTATCATACCATACAGACTGATAGTGGTTTCTGTGGGTTTCTATTATCATACCATACAGACTGATAGTGGTTTCTGTGGGTTTCTATTATCATACCATACAGACTGATAGTGGTTTCTGTGGGTTTCTATTATCATACCATACAGACTGATAGTGGTTTCTGTGGGTTTCTATTATCACACCATACAGACTCATTGTGGTCTCATGAGAACTATTTTATCACACCATACCGACTGATAGTGGTTTCTGTGGGTTTCTATTATCATACCATACAGACTGATAGTGGTTTCTGTGGGTTTCTATTATCACACCATACAGACTCATTGTGGTCTCATGAGAACTATTTTATCACACCATACAGACTGATAGTGGTTTCTGTTGGTTTCTATTATCATACCATACAGACTCATTGTGGTCTCATGAGAACTATTTTATCACACCATACCGACTGATAGTGGTTTCTGTGGGTTTCTATTATCATACCATACAGACTGATAGTGGTTTCTGTGGGTTTCTATTATCATACCATACAGACTCATTGTGGTCTCATGAGAACTATTTTATCATACCATACAGACTGATAGTGGTTTCTGTGGGTTTCTATTATCATACCATACAGACTCATTGTGGTCTCATGAGAACTATTTTATCACACCATACAGACTGATAGTGGTTTCTGTGGGTGTCTGTTATCATACCATACAGACTGATAGTGGTTTCTGTGGGTGTCTGTTATCACACCATACAGACTGATAGTGGTTTCTGTGGGTTTCTATTATCATACCATACAGACTCATTGTGGTCTCATGAGAACTATTTTATCATACCATACAGACTGATAGTGGTTTCTGTGGGTTTCTATTATCATACCATACACACTCATTGTGGTCTCATGAGAACTATTTTATCACACCATACAGACTGATAGTGGTTTCTGTGGGTGTCTGTTATCACACCATACAGACTGATAGTGGTTTCTGTGGGTTTCTATTATCATACCATACAGACTCATTGTGGTCTCATGAGAACTATTTTATCACACCATACAGACTGATAGTGGTTTCTGTGGGTTTCTATCATACCATACTGACTGATAGTGGTTTCTGTGGGTTTCTATCATACCATACAGACTGATAGTGGTTTCTGTGGGTTTCTATCATACCATACAGACTGATAGTGGTTTCTGTGGGTTTCTATCATACCATACAGACTGATAGTGGTTTCTGTGGGTTTCTATCATACCATACAGACTGATAGTGGTTTCTGTGGGTGTCTGTTATCATACCATACAGACTCATTGTGGTCTCATGAGAACTATTTTATCACATCATACAGACTGATAGTGGTTTCTGTGGGTTTCTATTATCATACCATACAGACTGATAGTGGTTTCTGTGGGTTTCTATTATCATACCATACAGACTGATAGTGGTTTCTGTGGGTTTCTATTATCATACCATACAGACTGATAGTGGTTTCTGTGGGTTTCTATTATCACACCATACAGACTCATTGTGGTCTCATGAGAACTATTTTATCACACCATACCGACTGATAGTGGTTTCTGTGGGTTTCTATTATCATACCATACAGACTGATAGTGGTTTCTGTGGGTTTCTATTATCACACCATACAGACTCATTGTGGTCTCATGAGAACTATTTTATCACACCATACAGACTGATAGTGGTTTCTGTGGGTTTCTATTATCATACCATACAGACTCATTGTGGTCTCATGAGAACTATTTTATCACACCATACAGACTGATAGTGGTTTCTGTGGGTTTCTATTATCATACCATACAGACTGATAGTGGTTTCTGTGGGTTTCTATTATCATACCATACAGACTCATTGTGGTCTCATGAGAACTATTTTATCATACCATACAGACTGATAGTGGTTTCTGTGGGTTTCTATTATCATACCATACAGACTCATTGTGGTCTCATGAGAACTATTTTATCACACCATACAGACCGATAGTGGTTTCTGTGATGTATTATCATACCATACAGACTGTGGTCTCTGTTTTTATCACACCATACAGACTGATAGTGGTTTCTGTGGGTTTCTATTATCATACCATACAGACTCATTGTGGTCTCATGAGAACTATTTTATCACACCATACAGACTGATAGTGGTTTCTGTGGGTTTCTATTATCATACCATACAGACTCATTGTGGTCTCATGAGAACTATTTTATCACACCATACAGACTGATAGTGGTTTCTGTGGGTGTCTGTTATCACACCATACAGACTGATAGTGGTTTCTGTGGGTTTCTATTATCATACCATACAGACTCATTGTGGTCTCATGAGAACTATTTTATCACACCATACAGACTGATAGTGGTTTCTGTGGGTTTCTATCATACCATACTGACTGATAGTGGTTTCTGTGGGTTTCTATCATACCATACAGACTGATAGTGGTTTCTGTGGGTTTCTATCATACCATACAGACTGATAGTGGTTTCTGTGGGTTTCTATCATACCATACAGACTGATAGTGGTTTCTGTGGGTTTCTATCATACCATACAGACTGATAGTGGTTTCTGTGGGTGTCTGTTATCATACCATACAGACTCATTGTGGTCTCATGAGAACTATTTTATCACATCATACAGACTGATAGTGGTTTCTGTGGGTTTCTATTATCATACCATACAGACTGATAGTGGTTTCTGTGGGTTTCTATTATCATACCATACAGACTGATAGTGTTTTCTGTGGGTTTCTATTATCATACCATACAGACTGATAGTGGTTTCTGTGGGTTTCTATTATCACACCATACAGACTCATTGTGGTCTCATGAGATCTATTTTATCACACCATACCGACTGATAGTGGTTTCTGTGGGTTTCTATTATCATACCATACAGACTGATAGTGGTTTCTGTGGGTTTCTATTATCACACCATACAGACTCATTGTGGTCTCATGAGAACTATTTTATCACACCATACAGACTGATAGTGGTTTCTGTGGGTTTCTATTATCATACCATACAGACTCATTGTGGTCTCATGAGAACTATTTTATCATACCATACAGACTGATAGTGGTTTCTGTGGGTTTCTATTATCATACCATACAGAACTCATTGTGGTCTCATGAGAACTATTTTATCACACCATACAGACTGATAGTGGTTTCTGTGGGTGTCTGTTATCATACCATACAGACTGATAGTGGTTTCTGTGGGTGTCTGTTATCACACCATACAGACTGATAGTGGTTTCTGTGGGTTTCTATTATCATACCATACAGACTCATTGTGGTCTCATGAGAACTATTTTATCACACCATACAGACTGATTGTGGTTTCTGTGGGTTTCTATTATCATACCATACAGACTCATTGTGGTCTCATGAGAACTATTTTATCACACCATACAGACTGATAGTGGTTTCTGTGGGTGTCTGTTATCACACCATACAGACTGATAGTGGTTTCTGTGGGTTTCTATTATCATACCATGCAGACTCATTGTGGTCTCATGAGAACTATTTTATCACACCATACAGACTGATAGTGGTTTCTGTGGGTTTCTATCATACCATACAGACTGATAGCGGTTTCTGTGGGTTTCTATCATACCATACAGACTGATAGTGGTTTCTGTGGGTTTCTATCATATCATACAGACTGATAGTGGTTTCTGTGGGTTTCTATCATACCATACAGACTGATAGTGGTTTCTGTGGGTTTCTATCATACCATACAGACTGATAGTTGTTTCTGTGGGTGTCTGTTATCATACCATACAGACTTATTGCGGTCTCATGAGAACTATTTTATCACATCATACAGACCGATAGTGGTTTCTGTGGGTTTCTATTATCATACCATACAGACTGATAGTGGTTTCTGTGGGTTTCTATTATCATACCATACAGACTGATAGTGGTTTCTAGGGGGTTTCTATTATCATACCATACAGACTGATAGTGGTTTCTGTGGGTTTCTATTATCATACCATACAGACTGATAGTGGTTTCTGTGGGTTTCTATTATCACACCATACAGACTCATTGTGGTCTCATGAGAACTATTTTATCACACCATACCGACTGATAGTGGTTTCTGTGGGTTTCTATTATCATACCATACAGACTGATAGTGGTTTCTGTGGGTTTCTATTATCACACCATACAGACTCATTGTGGTCTCATGAGAACTATTTTATCACACCATACAGACTGATAGTGGTTTCTGTGGGTTTCTATTATCATACCATACGGACTCATTGTGGTCTCATGAGAACTATTTTATCATACCATACAGACTGATAGTGGTTTCTGTGGGTTTCTATTATCATACCATACAGACTCATTGTGGTCTCATGAGAACTATTTTATCATACCATACAGACTGATAGTGGTTTCTGTGGGTTTCTATTATCATACCATACACACTCATTGTGGTCTCATGAGAACTATTTTATCACACCATACAGACTGATAGTGGTTTCTGTGGGTGTCTCTACAGACTTATCATTTTACCATACAGACTGATAGTGGTTTCTGTGGGTTTCTATTATCATACCATACAGTGGTCTCATGAGAACTATTTCATCACACCATACAGACTGATAGTGGTTTCTGTGGGTGTCTGTTATCATACCATACAGACTGATAGTAGTGGTTTCTGTGGGTTTCTATTATCATACCATACAGACTCATTGTGGTCTCATGAGAACTATTTTATCATACCATACAGACTGATAGTGGTTTCTGTGGGTTTCTATTATCATACCATACAGACTCATTGTGGTCTCATGAGAACTATTTTATCACACCATACAGACTGATAGTGGTTTCTGTGGGTGTCTGTTATCACACCATACAGACTGATAGTGGTTTCTGTGGGTTTCTATTATCATACCATGCAGACTCATTGTGGTCTCATGAGAACTATTTTATCACACCATACAGACTGATAGTGGTTTCTGTGGGTTTCTATCATACCATACAGACTGATAGCGGTTTCTGTGGGTTTCTATCATACCATACAGACTGATAGTGGTTTCTGTGGGTTTCTATCATATCATACAGACTGATAGTGGTTTCTGTGGGTTTCTATCATACCATACAGACTGATAGTGGTTTCTGTGGGTTTCTATCATACCATACAGACTGATAGTTGTTTCTGTGGGTGTCTGTTATCATACCATACAGACTTATTGCGGTCTCATGAGAACTATTTTATCACATCATACAGACCGATAGTGGTTTCTGTGGGTTTCTATTATCATACCATACAGACTGATAGTGGTTTCTGTGGGTTTCTATTATCATACCATACAGACTGATAGTGGTTTCTAGGGGGTTTCTATTATCATACCATACAGACTGATAGTGGTTTCTGTGGGTTTCTATTATCATACCATACAGACTGATAGTGGTTTCTGTGGGTTTCTATTATCACACCATACAGACTCATTGTGGTCTCATGAGAACTATTTTATCACACCATACAGATCGATAGTGGTTTCTGTGGGTTTCTATTATCATACCATACAGACTCATTGTGGTCTCATGAGAACTATTTTATCACACCATACAGACTGATAGTAGTTTCTGTGGGTTTCTATTATCATACCATACAGACTCATTGTGGTCTCATGAGAACTATTTTATCACACCATACAGACCGATAGTGGTTTCTGTGGGTTTCTATTATCATACCATACAGACTCATTGTGGTCTCATGAGAACTATTTTATCACACCATACAGACCGATAGTGGTTTCTGTGGGTTTTTATTATCATACCATACAGACTCATTGTGGTCTCATGAGAACTATTTTATCACACCATACAGACCGATAGTGGTTTCTGTGGGTTTCTATTATCATACCATATAGACTCATTGTGGTCTCATGAGAATTATTTTATCACACCATACAGACTGATAGTGGTTTCTGTGGGTTTCTATTATCATACCATACAGACTCATTGTGGTCTCATGAGAACTATTTTATCACACCATACCGACTGATAGTGGTTTCTGTGGGTTTCTATTATCATACCATACAGACTGATAGTGGTTTCTGTGGGTTTCTATTATCATACCATACAGACTGATAGTGGTTTCTGTGGGTTTCTATTATCATACCATACCGACTGATAGTGGTTTCTGTGGGTTTCTATTATCATACCATACAGACCGATAGTGGTTTCTGTGGGTTTCTATTATCATACCATACAGACTCATTGTGGTCTCATGAGAACTATTTTATCACACCATACAGACTGATAGTGGTTTCTGTGGGTTTCTATTATCATACCATACAGACTCATTGTGGTCTCATGAGAACTATTTTATCACACCATACAGACTGATAGTGGTTTCTGTGGGTTTCTATTATCATACCATACAGACCGATAGTGGTTTCTGTGGGTTTCTATTATCATACCATACAGACTCATTGTGGTCTCATGAGAACTATTTTATCACACCATACCGACTGATAGTGGTTTCTGTGGGTTTCTATTATCATACCATACAGACTCATTGTGGTCTCATGAGAACTATTTTATCACACCATACAGACTGATAGTGGTTTCTGTGGGTTTCTATTATCATACCATACAGACTGATAGTGGTTTCTGTGGGTTTCTATTATCATACCATACAGACTCATTCTCGTCTCTTGGGACCTATTTCAAGATACGATACAGACCCGTTATAGTTTCGGGAGATCACTGTTAGGATACCACTCAAACTTATTCTGTCTCTTCAGACCTCTTCCATGATACGATACAGACTCATTTTGGTTTCAGGAGATACTTGAAATATCCATCCCTTGTGGTCTGCACTACCTGACTTAATGTTAACAGAAGCAAATCAACTAGAAGTGTGTAAGATTAGATTAGAATAGCTAGACGGTACTGGCACTCGTCAAACTGCCTACACAAATATAGTCTTGCACAGTCACTAACCACGAAAGACCAGATGTGAAGTCGGCACGCGGAGGATCATGGGGCAGATTAATTATGTACGTTTCAAAGGCTGACTACTCAAATTCTAGCATCAGTTCATCTCCCGTGTTGCATAACTCGATTTTAGTTCGAATTTGCTCGGACACGACACGTTTAATTTTTACTGCGCATCTTCGTCACACCATGTGTTATAAGCAGGAAGGCGGTGGACAATGCATATTAGCTCGTCACATGATGTGTTATAAGCAGGGAAGCGGTGGACAATGCATATTAGCTCGTCACATGATGTGTTATAAGCAGGGAAGCGGTGGACAATGCATATTAGCTCGTCGCGTCATGTGTTATAAGCAGGGAAGCGGTGGACAATGCATATTAGCTCGTCACATGATGTGTTATAAGCAGGGAAGCGGTGGACAATGCATATTAGCTCGTCACATGATGTGTTATAAGCAGGGAAGCGGTGGACAATGCATATTAGCTCGTCACATGATGTGTTATAAGCAGGGAAGCGGTGGACAATGCATATTAGCTCGTCGCGTCATGTGTTATAAGCAGGGAAGCGGTGGGCAATGCATATTAGCTCGTCACATGATGTGTTATAAGCAGGGAAGCGGTGGACAATGCATATTAGCTCGTCACATGATGTGTTATAAGCAGGGATGCGGTGGACAATGCATATTAGCTCGTCACATGATGTGTTATAAGCAGGGAAGCGGTGGACAATGCGTATTAGCTCGTCACATGATGTGTTATAAGCAGGGAAGCGGTGGACAATGCATATTAGCTCGTCACATGATGTGTTATAAGCAGGGGAACGGTGGACAATGCATATTAGCTCGTCACATGATGTGTTATAAGCAGGGAAGCGGTGGACAATGCATATTAGCTCGTCTAATCTAAGGTTACACTAGAGTTGCTTGTGATAGTAACCATGGTAACCATTTCTATACATTTGTAATTTCCCGAGGATCTCCGGTGGTAGATAGATTCTGTCTCCTTCTTAGCTTTCCGCTCGGGACTACCGAATGCATTTCTATATTGCAAGCAGTTACCTGGATTTATCATGATTATATATCATTTTCATCCATACTTACATTCGACTTTGATGCTACACTCTCAGAAATAGTCAGGGAATAATCCTGAATAGATCAGGCTGCACATCCACAACTCAATTTCAGGGATTTTACCTGAAATCCAGGGATAATTTCCTGAAATTCAGGTATATCATCCATGAAATAAAGCTAAATTACCTGTATTTTAGGGGATTTTAGGTACCTGAATATTTTGGGAACTTACTAATCAGGGTGGTAAATTTTCCTGAATTACAGGGAAAATCCTCTCTTTAAGGGATCTTTTTTCTGAAATTCAGGAAATTATCCCTGGATTTCAGGTAAAATCCCTGAAATTGAGTTGTGGATGTGCAGCCTGATCTAATCAGGATTATTCCCTGAATATTTCTGAGAGTGTAATCGTGAATGGTAATTAAAAGTAACCCGATTGTAGACGCAAATATTCTTTATAGACGACGAATGTCTACTCTTATGTCGAATCTGGGGCTTATATTTGTTTTCACAGTATCATCATTGTACAACATTAATTTTATTACGGTTCTTACAACAGCGTTAACTTTCAACATTAGCATATAACTTTTAGAATAAAAAATTATTTCGAATGTTCATTCCATAGCAATAAAGAATTTGTTCGGTAGTGTCCTGCTCTTGTCCGTTGGACTTACTGTAAAATGCACATATAGAGGAACGGTTGTATTGATTTACCTTTGCTTCATGAGATTGTGGAAGAAAAACACAACCGTGCAATTAAATGCTTCCCTTTATGGATGTGTGAGTCTGCATGTTACAAGAAATGTGGAGAAAGACCGTGTTTATCGTATCGAATTATTTGGTGTGGTGTTATATAGCGACCCAGACAGAAAAGCGTTGTCTCATAGCTTCCATGTCCTCATCTGGTCTCCTCGCCATGTGAATAATTGCAATGCACAACTGTTCGATCAGCACATATTGACTTGGATCACCGATAACGTTAACTGCTTTCGTTTCTGAAATCAATTAAATTAAATGTCTGGTTATATGCACTGCATCTCGGCTCATCCTTGCCTTGAAAATGTGCAAAATAGAGAGAATTAATTAACTATACCAAGAGCATATATAATATGTTTTATCAATTGTTAGGAGAGGTAATATTGGAAAATTGTACTCATTCCATGACATTTAGTAAATGCAATTCAATTTCATAGTATAGTCAGGCCATGGGACATTGATTTCAGCAAACCAGTATATAATGTGCAGTGTTGAATGGTTTCTCAAAAAATTATCCCTTTGGCCATTTTCCATGTACTATTGAAGACGCTATACTAATTGGTTAGTAAAAGACGAAAAAGTATTATATGACTGGTGATTTTGATGTGGAAAGACGAACAATCTATTTGTTGGTCTACGGTTCTGCATGTAACTCAAAACATTCGCAATATTGCGGTTCTTAGTTGAGCGTGCGCTTTCAACGATAGTCGCTGGTTTGGAGACACATTGTCAAATGTTCATTTCAAGGCAGCAAAAACTTTGTCCAGCATGTTTCGTTCCCGTTCCACACTGCAATATATTTCAACAGAAGGCTATAAAACGCAACAATTAACAGCACTAAACTTCGAGTAAATTGGCTTTTGTGCCAACTGATTGCGGCTCGGCACACCCCAATAATACTGCCATACACTCAGTCTTGGAAAAGGAAGCTGAGCTGAGAACAAAACATTCGATAACAAAAGACAACGGCTGCAGTTGTAAGATCACGCTTGATTAAGAACCGTAGTAATGGACAAGAGTAAAAACTGCCGAACAAATTCTTTATTGCGATGGAAAGAACATTCGAAGTCCTTTGTCATTCTTACAACAGCGTTAACTTTCAACATGGCGTGTGAGTGTTCACGAACTGAGAAGACAGACCGTGTTTATCGTATGGAGACTACAGTTGGTGTGGTGTTATATAGCCATTCGGACAGTAAAGCGTTGTTTTTTTCCTTGTCTGGCCTCCTCGCCATGTGAAAAATTGAATGCTATGACATGCAATAATTAATAGCACTAAATTTCGAGTAAATTTGCTTTTGTGCCATCTGATTCCGGCTCGGCACACCACAATCATACCGTCATACACGCAGTCTTGGAAAAGGCAGATGAGATAAATTTGACGTCGCACTACATGCACTGGCCGTGCCGATTTACGTGTTTCACTTTCTGACCAACTCCATGGACGAATGCAGTAGAAATGAACATGATTTGGATAGGACAAAACATTCGACAACAAAAGACAACAGCTGCTGTTGAAAGACCACGCTCGATTAAGAACCGTAGTAATGAACAAGAGTAGCATACTGCCTAACAAATTCTTTATTGCGATTGAACGAACATTCGAAATCCTTTGCCATTCTAAAAGTATTATGCTAATGTTGAACGTTAACGCTGCTGTAAGAACCGTAATATTTGCGCCCCGCACCAGACAACCTTTCTCGGTCTACATGATTATTCGTTCGGATTGTGTGTCAGATGTACCAGCTGTCGCGCTCAATATATTCACTGGTTTATATAATAGCTATCAATCACGTGAGATAAGTTTATCAATACTATACACAAGATCGTCGTGCTATGGTCAATTAAGCAAGAGGTTATTTAGAATCTGTCAAATAACAATCAATATACACAGCACCTGAACAATTCTCAAGTAAAAGATCTATATATAGGTTGGATTTTCTCGACCTTGACGAATGTCTGATATTTATGGCACATTATACTATAAATAACCCTGTTATTAGCAGGCTATTAGTTTACGGATGAATGGAAGTCCTGTGTATACCCTTTAGCATGTCAGGGACATTACCTGAATTCAAAACAGGTAAATTAGTCAGATTTCAAGCTGGTTCTCATTTTTCTATGGATTGCGGTTCCGGAATGCCCCATTATCCCCGCTTAGTATGGTGGCTGATTACTACCACATAGCAGCAACGTGTCCATATTGACTAACACACTGATCTCCATACGACGGGTCAAAGAAATCATCGGATTGAGAAATCCATCCCATTTTTCCATAGCATTGCATATTGTAGTCGTAAAATTTCGAACCAATGTATTATGATGCGAAATAACATAAATCCACGCCAAATAAATCCAGGTTCTAGGCAAAGTACGATCGCGATGTGCGAGATGTCCGTTATACCAGGATAAGGGGCAAGATGCAGTGTAGACCCATTTCAGAATAGGGCTTGGAAAATAGTCCAGAAATTGATTACTGCTCAGCGATACGAAAGCAAAAAATAAATTTGTGCGACACGTTAGTATTTCCAAACTGATTTTTCGCCCTAGTACGGACTTTGCTGTCGTCTTCCGTGGTCACTTCATACTTAGCTTAGGAAAAGTTCACCTCTCATGCTTTCTGGTGTGATGGCTGCGAATGTCCTGGAGATTAGTGTCCTTCCTCTCATTTATTTTTCTTTAAGATAGATGTCCTTGAATATTATTAGTTATTCAGGTTTTCTCCCCGGTGTATGGAAAGTTACGACCCTCCCTGAAACTCATACACCCTGAGGCGTCAGCCGAAGGGTGTATGAGTTTCAGGGAGGGTCGTAACTTTCCATACACCCGGGGGAAAACCTGAATAACGAATTTATTACCCCTCAAGCCTTTTTATTTCATAGTGAAAATACTGAAAAATGTATATCATTTATAACCAACGGTACAACTGTGACGTTCGAGCGGTCAGAAAACGTCTATCCTTGCGGTGTACACGAGACTTGAGGCGGCCTGGTCTCAGGCCCCTGTGACAAATTGTCAGGTTGATGTGAACGCAGTCTCGTATGACTGGAATTGGCCAACGAGGAAGGTCCGATTCAACCTGTCACCTTGTCTGGATCGAGGAGGTAGGATGGGGGGACCTGTAGAAACAACCAAGGCAATAATAAAGTAATAATATTGTATTCTGCTATGTACACAGCTCTGTAGGCGCACAATACCTGTAATAAAGATCCCTACTCTAGAGGTAGTTATCGTTAAGTGTTATGTTTATCTTAAAGAGAAAGACTAATAATATACAATATATACATGAGACCCTATCTATGACGCGTCACGGCCCAGTCTCGTCCAGACTGGCTCTCGTCGTGGTATGGCACGGCGTCTCTGGTTCCTCTCCGGTCGTAGGCGTAGCCACGGACTGTATGGAACGTCTACCGTGTCTAAGGTTACACGGCCCAGTTCATCTAAGCGTTATTAATCGTCTCTGAAATCCTCTCCGTATCACTGCCTCTCCTAGCAGTAGCCCTTCGGCGGCGTCGGCCCGTACGGCACCCCACAGCGTCTTCGGCGGCAGCCCCTTTCGGCTCGGCAGACCTCGCGTCTTCGGCGACCCGACTTCGGCCCTCACGGCGTTGACCCAAGAGCGAGTTAATAGGCTCAGATTGTCTGCATATATATGTGGTAATAATGCCCTGGTCTCGGGGGTGTATTATTACCTTACAGTGTAATGTCAATTAATATCAATGATTTGTAATAGTATTCAAGACTTGCGGCAAAGCATAATTCGAGTCCTGCGGCAGTGTAAATATATACAGTGGATGTAAGCTTGTGTTATCCGTCACATCTAGCCGAGGCCTGTGAGTAACTAGTGTAGGTGAGTGTGATTAGATCTATTCCGTCCCGAAGGCCGACGATCTTGTATGTGAGCAAGTATATGTAATCATGTAAAATGGAATTTGTGTGATGGGCTGCAGTGTGGGATATTTGGTGCTCTGTATTTTCCGTTGATGGACATCTCGTCTTCAGATACTGTGCGTGTTAGTATCTTATCCCCGTCTGGCGGTTCGTCTCGTCATCAGATACTGTGCGTGTTAGTATCTATGATCCCCAAGCTATGGCTCAGCTCTCGGCTTTCCAACCCTTCGGCGGATGGTTCGGCGCTGTTTCGGCAGTCAATTCGGCACTTGCGGCACTTTCGGCGCATTTGCGGCGATCCTGTCTCTGTGCTCTCCCGCACGATGTTTATCCGCCGATTGTCTGAGACAGAATCCCGAACGTCCATTCCCTGCGTCTTATATAGCCTCTGGCTCCCAGAATCCATTGCGCGCCCAAACATGGCAGCCCCCATAAAGCGAAAGTATAGACTCAGGCGGTGTTGGATTTCGTGTCAGATCAACAGAGTTCGACTTCTCTTGCCCGGTTTCGATGCAAGATGCGTGTCAGGGATATTTACACGTTCCTCGCTGAAAGTTTCAACGCACAGTTAATACAGGTAAGTCGAATGTCCACCATTATCGGTCCATTCACAATGCTATTTAGAATGTCAGCGTAGAACGAAAATAACATTCTCCAGGTCATGGGCATTTTCGTCACACTACCCACGCCTTCGAAAACACGACGCCCTCGTCGTGGAGCTCGGCACAGCTACCAATCACAGATGAGTAGAATGAACACGCAGTCCTTTCTCCGAAAGTGTAGATAGTCCACAGTATAATAACAAAGGCTTCAATACGGTAGAATTACATCAGACGTTCCTCCCAGCGGTCTGCTGGGTCGTCACTGAAGGAGGAGACATCAGGTCCCTGCTTCACAACACCGGCCAATCACGGCCGAATTACGGAGGACGTTCCTCCGGGCTGCTTTTCTCTTGGGCTGGGGCACTCACAGGACGCACACCAACTTCGGGCATCTCAATTGGGTGGATCACTTCGGGTTCCTTCGGCTCCACTGGCTCCACCGAAGCATCAGTCCTCCAAGGCCTGAAGAACGCAGACGAGCTGCCTCGCCCCTCCTCATCGTCGGTGGTCTTCGCCATCGCCTCCGAGTTCTCCGCAGCCGTTGCGTTACTCTGGACACACTCGTCAGGACCGACCACGCCATCCACGGCTCTGGGGGTGATGGGGCGTCCATCATTGCCCGCATCTTTCTCAGCAAGCATCTCCTGCTCCGTCTCCTCGTTGAATGGTGGATGGGAGAGTTGAGGCTCATCCTCGCTGATTTCAGGTGCCACATTCACCTCAGTTGCTGCAGTCCCGGGGTCGACTTCAGGGGCGTCCGCCCGTTTCCCCGGTGGCACAGTCACCATTGACAGGCGGCGAACTGCGGGCGTTGCAGCGATGTTGGACGGTCCCGCCCGAGGCTGCCAGATTCGTGCAGGGATCCTGATCACAGGGTCTTCCTTGGCCCGTGGCGGAGGGTATGGCCGTCCAGCTTCCCAATCATGAATCCGTCGTAGGTGTTCCCTCAGGTGCTTCCTCGAGTTGTAGTTCCGGTCACAGAAGGGACACCACACACGCTCCGCAGACTCATCCTTCTTGGACTTCGGTGGGCATGCTAGAGCATACTCCTGATAACGCGCGGGGCGTCTAATATCTTGCCCCCGGGTCGTTCGCTGCGGTTTCGTCTCGGCCTCGGCTCCACGGTAACAGCCTGTATTCGCCACCACCGCGCATTGCACGTAGTGGCCGCCATACTTGACCCGGTGCCGCTGCGTGTCGATCTGGGTACAGTGGGTGCCTAGGAAGTCGTATCCTAGAAGAGCGTCCACGGTCAGATCTCCGACTATCATCTTCTGTGTTCGTGTGGTACCGTCTATAGTGATTTTAAAATCAGCTTCACCTTTCAGGGGCATCAGCGTACCGTCAGCCATACGAATATTAGCATAAGACGGGCTACTCAAGGCTGGTCTGAGCCGCGGACTCAGCTGCTGGTATACTTTCTCGCTCAGGAGGGAAATTGAAGCCCCCGTGTCAACACAACACCACATCTTCACTGGCCCGATCTTGGCAGGCAAATAGAGTCCAGCTTCCCCGGAAGTATTAACTTTGGGAGAACTCTTGGGCGATCTCGGCGGTTTAGAGTGATCTGTTCTGGACACATCTGGACAGTCCGCCCGGTAATGACCCTTTCTGCCGCACGACCAGCAAGCATTACTTCGTTCCCGATTCCCATACGTCCGTTGTTGACCTCTGGTGTATCTTTGTGGTTGTCGCCGTGGTTGAGGCTGAGACTTTCGCATTATTTCTTCCATCAATTCTTTGATCTGTTTTCTCAGCCGAGCTTCAGATTCTTCGTCATCCTCGGAGGTTGCAGCTAATCCCTCATCTTTACTAGGAACCGTGGACTTCGCGGTTGCCCAAGTCGTACGGCGTTGCGAGGACTTGAATGCTTCTACTTCTACAGCAGAGTGTACAGCTGCATCTAAGGTCTTCGGCCGCGTCTGCCATACAAAAAATCTAAGCTCGCCCCCAATAGCCTCCAAAAACTGATCCTTTGCCAAGGTATCCTGTACGTCATCCCGGCATCGGGATATGCCTGTTGTGCAAGCCGAAATAATGCCTGAGCTAGGCCCGGAAGATCTTCTGACTTCTCTCGGTATCTGGATTTTAACTGCGTTTTGTACAAATCCAGTTGATTCGGCGGGGCAAACCGCTTCTCCAAGGCATCCCTCAATCGTCCATAGTCAGCACTCCCTGGTTCTGATTTCAAGCTGGCCAACAGCTGCTGGGCAGATCCTCGGAGGGCGACGGCCAGATATTGACCCCGTTGTGAGTATGTCCATCCGTTGATAGCAGCAAAGTGATCGAAATGGGAGAGATAATCCCGTAGTGGCGTTGTCCCATCATAGGTAGCTGCCTTTGGCGCCGTCAACATCGGTCGCCTCACCTCAATCGCAGGGGTCGAGGTTTGTAATGGCTGCCTCCAGCTCATGGGCTCATCTCGTCCTCTCCTCGGCGGCGGCGGCGGCGTCTGATCGCAACCCTGCTGCGACCCGGACATATATTCGGTTCGGCGTTTATCATCAACCGTTTCGGCAGCCTCACAACTCGCATTCCGCTCTGCGACGTCGTTTTCATTGTCCGGTCGTCTGATCGCCTCTCTTTCCTGAATCTGACTGGCATTGATTCTGGACATCTGGATCGCTATCACCGATACAGTCCTGGCCATAGACCCCATGGTTTGTCGTAGCTCGGCAATCTCTTCCATCATCTGTACGGTCGAATCGCCGTCACGGTGTTCGTATCGGCCCCCGAGACCGTGGTTATCAGAACCAGAGTCTTTAGGGGCTCGATAACTTACATTCACGGCGGGTAGCGCCTGCCACGAAGGTATCGGCGACAGGTCAGCTGGGGGAGCCGACAGCACTGCGTCTAGTTCTACTGTGGACAGGTCTAGCAAATCCACTCTCTTCGGTGCCTCAAACGCTGATCGTCCGATCCCCACTCCTCGTCGTGACTCTTCTCGGTCCCTTGGAGTTGGCGTTGTGGACAGCTGCCGCTGCCTTCTCGCCCTCCATGACAGCGAGTCGCTGTCCGCTGGACGTAGTTCGGCGCCCACATCTTCCATAGTCATCATGCTTGGGTTTCTGGTTTCTTCCCAGCGTGGTCCCTTTTCCATCGGTTTCCCGGTGTTGGCCATCCCACTGCTGCCACCAGTTGTGACGTTCGAGCGGTCAGAAAACGTCTATCCTTGCGGTGTACACGAGACTTGAGGCGGCCTGGTCTCATGCCCCTGTCACAAATTGTCAGGCTGATGTGAACGCAGTCTCGTATGACTGGAATTGGCCAACGAGGAAGGTCCGATTCAACCTGTCACCTTGTCTGGATCGAGGAGGTAGGATGGGAGGGACCTGTAGAAACAACCAAGGCAATAATAAAGTAATAATATTGTATTCTGCTATGTACACAGCTCTGTACGCGCACAATACCTGTAATAAAGATCCCTACTCTAGAGGTAGTTATCGTTAAGTGTTATGTTTATCTTAAAGAGAAAGACTAATAATATACAATATATACATGAGACCCTATCTATGACGCGTCACGGCCCAGTCTCGTCCAGACTGGCTCTCGTCGTGGTATGGTACGGCGTCTCTGGTTCCTCTCCGGTCGTAGGCGTAGCCCCGGACTGTATGGAACGTCTACCGTGTCTAAGGTTACACGGCCCAGTTCATCTAAGCGTTATTAATCGTCTCTGAAATCCTCTCCGTATCACTGCCTCTCCTAGCAGTAGCCCTTCGGCGGCGTCGGCCCGTACGGCACCCCACAGCGTCTTGGGCGGCAGCCCCTTTCGGCTCGGCAGACCTCGCGTCTTCGGCGACCCGACTTCGGCCCTCACGGCGTTGACCCAAGAGCGAGTTAATAGGCTCAGATTGTCTGCATATATATGTGGTAATAATGCCCTGGTCTCGGGGGTGTATTATTACCTTACAGTGTAATGTCAATTAATATCAATGATTTGTAATAGTATTCAAGACTTGCGGCAAAGCATAATTCGAGCCCTGCGGCAGTGTAAATATATACAGTGGATGTAAGCTTGTGTTATCCGTCACCTCTAGCCGAGGCCTGTGAGTAACTAGTGTAGGTGAGTGTGATTAGATCTATTCCGTCCCGAATTACAAGCGTCTAGTCCGTCATTCATAATCCAGCCGTCGTCCATTAGAGAATATCCGCGTCCATAATCCAAAGACCTATTCCATTTCCATATAACAGTATTAGCACCAAATTCAAAAAGGCCGACGATCTTGTATGTGAGCAAGTATATGTAATCATGTAAAATGGAATTTGTGTGATGGGCTGCTCGTCTTCAGATACTGTGCGTGTTAGTATCTTATCCCCGTCTGGCGGTTCGTCTCGTCATCAGATACTGTGCGTGTTAGTATCTATTATTCCCAAGCTATGGCTCAGCTCTCGGCTTTCCAACCCTTCGGCGGATGGTTCGGCGCTGTTTCGGCAGTCAATTCGGCACTTTCGGCACTTTCGGCGCATTTGCGGCGATCCTGTCTCTGTGCTCTCCCGCACGATGTTTACTTGCCGAATGTCTAGGACAGAATGCCGAACGTCCATTCTCTGCGTCTTATATAGCCTCTGGCTCCCAGAATCCATTGCGCGCCCAAACATGGCAGCCCCCATAAAGCGAAAGTATAGACTCAGGCGGTGTTGGATTTCGTGTCAGATCAACAGAGTTCGACTTCTCTTGCCCGGTTTCGATGCAAGATGCGTGTCAGGGATATTTACACGTTCCTCGCTGAAAGTTTCAACGCACAGTTAATACAGGTAAGTCGAATGTCCACCATTATCGGTCCATTCACAAGGCTGGGCTGCAGTGTGGGATATTTGGTGCTCTGTATTTCCCGTTGATGGACATCTCGTCTTCAGATACTGTGCGTGTTAGTATCTTATCCCCGTCTGGCGGTTCGTCTCGTCATCAGATACTGTGCGTGTTAGTATCTATTATCCCCAAGCTATGGCTCAGCTCTCGGCTTTCCAACCCTTCGGCGGATGGTTCGGCGCTGTTTCGGCAGTCAATTCGGCACTTTCGGCACTTTCGGCGCATTTGCGGCGATCCTGTCTCTGTGCTCTCCCGCACGATGTTTATCCGCCGATTGTCTGAGACAGAATCCCGAACGTCCATTCCCTGCGTCTTATATAGCCTCTGGCTCCCAGAATCCATTGCGCGCCCAAACATGGCAGCCCCCATAAAGCGAAAGTATAGACTCAGGCGGTGTTGGATTTCGTGTCAGATCAACAGAGTTCGACTTCTCTTGCCCGGTTTCGATGCAAGATGCGTGTCAGGGATATATACACGTTCCTCGCTGAAAGTTTCAACGCACAGTTAATACAGGTAAGTCGAATGTCCACCATTATCGGTCCATTCACAAGGCTATTTAGAATGTCAGCGTAGAACGAAAATAACATTCTCCAGGTCATGGGCATTTTCGTCACACAACGTACAAATCCAACGGGCCATTTCGGTTACGAAACTGTCCGCATTTTGCTATTGGACTGTGAGAAAGGCGCGCCACAACAATTTATTTTGATCTGCTTTCATTTGGAAAGCGTCTTTTATTTTTGGAAGAAATGACACCTTTTGGTGAGTTATGTGTCGGAAACTTCAGTGAAAGTAATGCAGTATGACTATTCCATTAAATATTGACGAGTGAGCTAAAGTTATTCCATAAATATTGAGATATGGTCATCTGAACTTTCGAAGCGAGAGGGTCGTTTCCAATCGCACGTGAGTTGTTTTTTATATACCCCGAGTAGCAAAACGTCACTCGGGGTGTATGGGTTTATACGACCCGACCTTTTAACCAATCACAATCCAGATATTGAATACGAATTTGCTTGTGGGGTAATAAGGATAAAAATGCCCTTGCTGGGTTAGAAGATTGGAATCGGGCACTTTTACCACCTCGGTTACAAATGTGAAGGAAAATGTCGAAGATGGGAACCAGACCCTAGCCCCGAGTCGGCGGAATTAGACACATGTTACGAAACGATCGCAACAGAGATTACACACACCACCAGCATACTTTGGAGAGAGAGAGAGAGAGAATTAAGGATTAATGTCGTACTCAGCAATATTTCAGCTATATAGCGACGTTCAAACAGAATTCTAAGTATTCTAACAAAAACTAGTCAACAACCCAGCAATCCAGAAGTAATCAGCACACACACCAAAAGATGATAAAATTTATGCAACAAACCGATATCTTTCAAATAACCTAAAATACAGTCTTCTTTTAAAGATCTTCTAAAGTAGCTGGTTGATAAAACGAATCTCTCACTGTGAGATCTTCGTGGCATGGAATACACCTTGGGTCTGGTTCCTTTTTTAGTAAATGTTCGTGAGTTAATCATACTATGGGTGCAGTGTGGGATTCTTATTAGGAAAGTTGAGAAACTCTGTGGTACAGCCTTGTCAAGCAGTTTCTGCAAAACTGTTTTATGGTGTTCATTGCAATCACTGGATCTAGCTAATGCTACAAGGCGAGATATGTATACAAAACATGTACACCCTTATGAGATGTTATTCCCCAGGAAGGTGAAGGCGACAATGTCTAAATTATAATCATCTCTTTTGTCTTAAGAGTTCAGGTGAGATTATGTCATGTTTATGTTTATAGCAGTATAGGTTAGGAAATTATGTCCTTCTTGAAGTATCGGGGATCAAAAAGCAAGGTTATCATCTTGTTCACGAGATTGAACGAGCTTTCAAATAATCGTCTTTCAATAATTTCTTCATATAGTCGTATTCATAAGAGAACCCTAACCCTAACCCTAACCCTAACCCTAACAAAGAACTATAAAAGCTTTATGACATTATTATATCGGTGACCAGTTTTCTTGAGCACCCAGATTATCAAGGTATGGAGGCGCATTATAATAAAGATAGCACAGAAATCAGATGTACAGTGTGTGTTCTTTCTCATCCACGGCACGGGTTCGAGCCCAGCTGGTCCATGTGTGAAAGTCTGTCAGTTACTTGCCGAAGGGCGGTGGTTCTCTCCGGGTACTCCGGCTTCCTCCACCAACCAAACTGACTGTCACCATATGAGTGAAACAAACTTGAGTGTGACATTAAGCCAAATTCCCTCCCTCGGATTGTCTTTTTGAATTTGGTGCTAATACTGTTATATGGAATATGGAATAGGTCTTTGGATTATGGACGCGGATATTCTCTAATGGACGACGGCTGGATTATGAATGACGGACTAGACGCTTGTAATTTCTCATCCAGATATTTTGTAAAACATCTATAGCTTCTAAGGATCTATATACAGGTACTTTAAACTTCAGGTTTTCTTAGATAGCAGCACACTAGTTTCTCAAAATTGTTTAACCTGATGTGGGGCTCAAGTTATCAGTGTGGATAGAAACTGAAACATTGCTGTATTTTTGGTAAATTATAATAGGTAATAAAACAGGCTCAATTGTCATTTTCCGAACACGAATCGAACAACTTTACATATACCCATTAATACAGCAATCAGCGTACATACTAAGTTACATATGTTACACGTCATGTTCTTTCAACGACATTCGGCTTGAGATTATACATTGTATGAGCCATTTATTGAAGCAGCAATGATGACATATCTGTTAGATTTAACGTTACTACCTTATTCAATGCCAACGGCGTACGTAACAGCTTCAGATGTTATGTCGATATGATCGTCAGGTTGTGCATGACTCATGGATATGAAACGTTTTCTATGCGTGGGAAATGGATGTTTCAGATCCACAAGTGAATGCGCAGGGTCCCCAAGACAAACTGTCAGGCTACCGGGAACGCACTCGTGCACTGATCTTGGCCAACGAGGGAGTTCGATTCAACCTGTCACCTTGTCTGGATCAAGGAGGTTGGAAAGGAAGACCTGTAATGACAACCGAAGCAAATTAATGCAATACTGACATATAATTCTATGAGCAGGAATACAGGATTCAGATCGCGGTAGCGTACAATCCCTGCAAAGAAGATCCCTGATCTATGATTTGGATTTACCTGTCTGCTTATAGTTATCTTTAACCGAAGTTCAATATAATAGAAAATATATACAAAATATATAGCCCTAGCTATATCGCGTTCAGGCCTGGTCACAGCCACAGTCTGGTCAGGACCGGTTCTCTTGTGGATGGGTCCAGCTTCTATCTTCCTTCCCCAGGCATTCGTTGTAAGGTCCAGCGTCTATCTTCCTTTCCCAGTGTGACGGGTCATAAATGTTATAGTTATGTAGTCAGAGTTATTCCCTCTATTTTTCTGGTTCATTTTATGCATCATGCTATAGAACATATGTGTTAGTTGATCGTCAGTTGTGTTACGGTCGAGGGGAGCTAACTCTGGTTGTCATTCTGTATACCGTTGATAATGATGTAAGCGACTCGTTGTGAAAACTATAGCCATTTCCTGGTGCAGACAAGCAACACGTGTCTGTTGTTTATCATTGTTTCGGCTGTTCGCAGGTAGGATGATCCTTTTATTTGTGTGTCAGTAATTGCATAAATGTATGATGATCATTCAGAATTAAGTTTGTAACAGTTAGAAGTAGCCGATAAAGGAATTTTGGCATTATTTGTGAAGTGTTGACAAATTCAGAGATTGACCTCGTTACATGCTGAAATGGCGGGAGATTTCTGTAAGCATTAGCTGCCGCCCCACGTTATAAAGATTGTATTGTTTCATCTGAGTATGAACCGGTGAAGAATCACAAACGTTCACATTATCATGTGTCGTCTTAACATGATTTAGAGTTAAATAGTCATGATAAATTGTCGTAACATATGTAAATGATGATTGCCTCGCTGACATTGTATTCAGGTCACATGACCTTGATGGGCTGATTGTAGTCTGGAGCCATTTACATGTAGCTTGACACTTATATTGTTGGAAAACATACACTGAATAGAATAGCTGATAACAGGAATTTAGTATTGTGCATTTCTGAATTACAGGTAATGAACAAGAACATAAGACAAATATTATTTGAAAGGATAAAGTTTATTGCAAACAAATATTACATGATTTGACAATTTATATGCATTGAATTTTATACATTAACATTCCATAGGAATTATGATTGAATTATGACAGTGCTAATTGGTTGAATTATTGTCAGCATATCAAATATGCAAGATTATAGGTACAATTCTGAGGTTAACTCTTTCTGGCTAATTGCATTATGAACATGTACTATATATTCAATATTGTGGGTAACATACTGAGGCCATATATAATGTTGTAGGATATGGTGGCTGAAGACCAAGGCCTAGTTGTCTTCCCCTGAACTGTTATTCTGGCCTGGGTTATGGGCATATCCACACTGTATGATCTGGACTATTGGCATAATCACCCTGTATGGCATTTAAGGTTTGTTTCATGGTGCTTTGTACTTTTACTGTAATTTCACCAATTAGGCCACACCGATTTAATCTGAATCGATTGTTTATTTGTTTTGATTGAACATAATACACTCAAATGAGATGGTCATATTGCTACACCAAATATCATAAACTGAATTATTGTTGAACCTAGATTGTAATGATTGTAATTGAATGATATACTAGATAATGTTGATATTATACTGAAGTCCTATGTAATGTTGCAGGGATGCTATGGATTGTGAACACGATGGAGTTGTCTTCCACATTATGATTTCTGGCCTATATTCAATACATGTATAGCCATCCTGAAGGACAATAAGGTTTGTTTACATTCCAAATTGGTTCAGTAATGTAATGATTATTAGGCTAAGTTAGGCCATACTGATTTAATTTGTTGTTTCCATTAATTCATTAAGATATAAAATGCCTAATGAGATTCATTACTTACTAAACACCTCAACAAAAGTAAGTTCCCCCCTAAACATTGGTTAATATTTTCTAAGATATTTATGCGATTGTAACGAGATTTCTCACAGAGCATTAGTTTGACCAGTGCAACAATCAGTGAAAATTATTACCATGTAGGTGGTGCTTTGCCTGAATGAACATGAATTCAATGCAAGACGGTCGCATTTCAAAAATTGCAAAACAGATTATCAAAGACAGATTTTATTCAAACACGAGGAAATCCTAACAGGTAGAGCAAAGACAGTGCTATCCAATCACACAGTTTGACTAGAGCAACAATCGGTGAAAAAGATTGCCCTGTAGGTGGTGCTATGCCTGAATGAGCATGCATTGAATGTAAGACAGTAGCATTTTCATGAATTTCAAAACAGATTATTAAAGACAGATTTTATTCAGTAACGAACAAATCCTAACTGGTAGAGCAAAAACAGTGATATCCAATCACATGATTTGACCAGAGCAACAATCGATGAAAAAGATTACCCTGTACGTGGTGCTATGCCTGAATGAGCATGCATTGAATGCAAGTCGGTAGCATTTCCATAAATTGCAAAGCATATTATCGAAGACAGATTGTATTCAATAACTAACAAATCCTAACCACTAAAGCAAAGACAGTGCTATCCAATAACACGGTTTGACCAAAGCAGCAATCAGTGAATGTGATTACCCTGTAGGTGGTGCTATGCCTTAACCCTGTCAGGCCTGGAAGGCCATTATGGCCCTCTCCTGCCAAACTTTCTCTCCTATCTCCGGAGCGACAACAAAATGAAAGCAGACTTTTTAGTTTGTCATATTGGGGTCAGTTTGGACATATTTGCATACCCCCCGAACAGAAGATCATGGGTAAATCCAAGATGGCGGCCATGTGATGTACCAAAAAAGTGATATTTTCATCATTTTTCTTCAAATGTTCTGCTTTTCCTCTAGGAAAAGTTGGTGAAAATGGTTTTATTTCGCATCGGACTATTATTTACTAAATTATCATGCAGTTTTTGTAAAGAATATACATAAATAAAAAATTCGAAAAATCTGACCAAAAAAATCGACCAAAAATGCCTTATTGAAAATGACGTCACTGTGACGTCATCAAATGTTTGCATCATGTTCTGGTAGAGCGTGACCCAATGGTGTATTGTGGTAAGTTTCAGCATCCAATCTCCAGAGGTAAGAAAACTATTGGGGGGGGGGGATGCGGTAGCGTCCTAGACCTGGACAGGTCCCAAATGTCCCAGTGATTTACTCATGGTCCTCTGTTCTGGGGGTATGCAATTACGTTCAAAATGACCCAAATATGACCAACTAAAAAGTCTGCTTTCATTTTGTTGTCGCTCCGGAGATAGGAGAGAAAGTTTGGTAGGAGAGGGCCATAATGGCCCTCCAGGCCTGACAGGGTTAAGGCAAAGCACCGCCAACACGGTAATCATATTCACCGATTGCTGCTTTGGTCAAACCGTGTGATTGGATAGGACTGTCTTTGCTTTAGCGGTTAGGATTTGTTCATTATTGAATAAGATCTGTCTTTAATGATCTGTTTTGCAATTTATGGAAATGCTACAATCTTGCATTCAATGCATGCTCATTCAGGCATAGCACCACGTACAGGGTAATCTTTTTCATCGATTGTTGCTCTGGTCAAATCGTGTGATTGGATATCACTGTTTTTGCTCTACCACTTAGGATTTGTTCGTTACTGAATAAAATCTGTCTTTAATAATCTGTTTTGAAATTCATGGAAATGCTACTGTCTTACATTCAATGCATGCTCATTCAGGCATAGCACCACCTACAGGGCAATCTTTTCCCCCGATTGTTGCTCTAGTCAAACTGTGTGATTGGATATCACTGTCTTTGCTCTACCTGTTAGGATTTGTTCGTGATTGAACAAAATCTGTCTTCGATAATCTGTTTTGCAATTTTTAAATGCGACCGTCTTGCATTGAATTCATGTTCATTCAGGCAAAGCACCACCTACATGGTAATAATTTTCACTGATTGTTGCACTGGTCAAACTAATGCTCTGTGAGAAATCTCGTTACAATCGCATTAATATCTTAGAAAATATTAACCAATGTTTAGGGGGGAACTTACTTTTG
>JAVTVY010009474.1:0-43634 GCA_036873755.1 Hanleya hanleyi
ACGGAGAATCGTCGACATTACTGGTACTTGGGATAGCGTGACACGGAGATGTATTAGTTGCCGTATCTGTTACACCGAGAATATGTGACATCTCTTTCTGTTGTTCATGACTGGCAACAGCATAATTATTCAGACTGGCAACGTTTTTGTGCCCCGTCAGTTGCATAATTGTTGTCGGTGGTACTCCAGCGTGGAGAAGACGTGTCGCTGTCGATTTTCTGGCACTGTGATTTGTTTTCCGTCCAGGTATGTTAGCATTTCCTGTTATTGTTTTCATAATTTCCCTAATTTATTTTCCCCCAGTGGCTGACATTTATACCAGACAGAGCTTGATGCTTTCCTCTGGTAGTGTATGGCAAGATAAAATGGGCTATCAGGAGCACACATTTTCTGGGGCCTGTGACTTCGGAACTCCTTGTATGTGTGAACGGGGCATTCCTCGGGGTTATTCGGCAAGGTGAATTGTTTGGGGTGAAAGGGGCGTTCGTGGCCACTCGGATTGGCACCGGTTCTCGTTTTTGTCACTCGCTCATTGAATTCAATGAATTCTAGACCGTTCGCATCAGTTTTTAGCGTTAAATCCCCCCACCTCAGTTTTCGGTTTTCAGAAGTTGGCCGCAGTCCAAAATGCATAGTATTGTTCAACCACATTTTGTTTTGTAACTGTTTTGGACTCTGGCAGCCAAGCTGACTCGTTTCAGATAGGATGATCTGTTCCTCTCGGGTGAGAGGCTCTGATTTATTTGGCCTATTTCCTTTTCCTTTCGCTTTAAGTTCTTTTCTTTTAGAGGCCAGGACATCCCGACTTGTCTGGAACTCGCGGTCCAATATCAGACTGTATGGGTAGTTCTTATCACGCAGGAACCTGTCGATACCTCGATGGTAACTTGTAAGAGTGTCCGGCTCATATTCAGATCCATCAAATTTTCTAATTGAAAGCAGAAATGAGCCGATGTAGTTGTCCAGCTCCAGATGTGGGATGAGCTGTAGTTCCCGTTCTTCGAACCGTGGAGAGGCCCCAAGCCATTTTGCAAAAGTGCGTACCACGCTGTCAGTTCTCCGTACAGTATTTTTATTTCTCATATCAGTAACAAACTCTGTCTGGGATTTCTGAAGCTCTACAAATGTTGGGGCACGGTTATTCACATTTCATGATTTGGAGGGGGGTCATGATGTTGTATTCGTTCATTCAGCAATGCTAAATCTTCAGGTTCCGGGTCGGAGTCCGATTCATCATGGTTTTCATTGTACACTGGTGGTGTTGTTGTTGTTGATGACGTTGTTATTGATGCTGCGTCCGCAGTCTGATGTTGCATCGTTATATCAAGGTCAAGAGGCATGTCCCGAATAGCACCATCAATTCCATCGTCACTGGGAAAGTTATTTGGTGAACCGCCCTCATCAGATTGGTTGGGGGAATTGGGCAAAAAGCCCAGGTCAAAATTTGCCGGCTCAAAAGAACTGTTCGTGTCACTGTCAAAATTGGCAAAGGAATCCTCCATTGTACAGTGTATGAAATTGTAGAATACTAACAAACAGGAAAATGTCAACAGGGAATAATAATTAACAAATATCTGAATATATATACAGTTTTCTGGCGATATTTCCCGTTTTCCGATAAGAGCTGTACTCGATAAGTATGAATTGCTGAAGGAATTTCTTGGTGTGGGAATTCCCATGACCTATGCCATGGCCTAGCAGACGACAGACGTTTCTATTAAATAAATTTTATTTTCATTGTAAACCTGGCCCTTTGTATGTTTTTTGAGGACATCGGCTTTATCGCATTGTGCTTCCTAAAAAAAAAAAATTAACTGTTAAGTTTTTGGCCACGAACACCAGGTAAACAGTGACCGTGGTCGATCATACTTGGATATGTTGCAGGGGTTTTCCCGACAGGTGGCGCGACTCAATGCGACCTAGATAGACAAGGCGAAAGTAGTCCCTCTTTTTCCGGAGGATGTGATACGGGAAATGCGATACGGAAATAGAAAACATGCCTTTGTATTTGTTACATAGCATACATAGGTATATGATAAATATTTATACCCGGCCGGTTGTTTAGGCCTAAATAAATCTCCGCTTACTGCAGGCCCACAGGGGCTTGTAGCTGGTCGGTTATTAATTATGATATTAATATTTATATATACTCGCCTCCTACTCTGTATATAGAGTAGGAGGAGAGGATATATAAATATTAATATCATAATTAATAACCGACTAGCTATACAAGCCCCTGTGTGCAGGTCCGGAAATAGGGGTGATTCTACTATTCCACGGAAAAGTATCTTGAATATGACGGAAAAGGTACTTCACCGATGATAACTTGCTGTTGTTGTTGTTGTTGTTGTGGATATGAAGGTATGAACGTGAGCGAAATCTTTTTGCAATTGCAATAACCACGCAGACTTCCGTCATAAACTGACTGATTTCAGAGAAAAGCTGACAAAGCGCGGCTATAACAGTAAGGAAATAATTCAAACTGACGAAGGATTGTTCCCAAATAGAACAGAGATCCTAACGGGAAGAAAAAAAGAAAGTAAAAACAGGGCCGTAAAAACACAAAGAAAAGACCCACCCGTTTCATCACCACCTACCATCCAGCGATCAAATATATAAGGAAAATCCTGTTGAAATATTGGCATTTCATCAAATCTTCCGAGTCACGCACAACAAAGTCTGGGAAAATCCAGTAATTGCATACAGAAGGGGAAAGAATTTGAAAGAAATGTTGAAGAAATCAAAGATATGAACATTGCGAATTGATACGTTGGATGAGGGTAACTCGACACACTTGTCTGCTTTCAAATTTATTCGTGCTCATTATGCTCAGGATAATATCAAGTTTGTGTAATATTTCACGAGAATTTTGAGCTGCAGACAGTGTCGAGTCAGACCGAGCACCGTAATTCTGTAGGTGTGTTTATGGTCAATTACTCACCACAATTTGCTTTTTGTCTGGATCGTCACCGCGTAGCGGTGTCGACCAGACTATGCTGCCACTCACGAAATTTATGCAAATGTGTACGTGCACTATAATGGGATGACCCTGGGTTAACCTGTATCACTCCGCCAGTGATTTTCACTGTGTTGAGTCTTATATCAGGGTATTAACCAGAAAATGAAGAAAAAAACAGTCGTCCTGTATCACTCCGCCAGTGATTTTCACTGTGTTTGAGTCTTATATCAGGGTATTAACCAGAAGATGAAGAAAAAACAGTCGTAATCGTTTCATGTTAACTAGAAATAAAACGAAATCTGAATTTGAGTGTATTTCATATTCATTTCTTCGCCCAGGGATTGCTTGAATCCGTGGACTATTTTTTGTTCTTTGGTTCCGGGCGATCGGCTCAAACCCGGTTCTCAGCGCCCACCAGGCGATAACTCATGTCAGCGCTGTGCTGTCACCGTAGACTGTTGTAAATGTAAATTGATGACCTGGTAATATGGTAAGCTGTCCACCTCGTGGTGTTTGCCGTCTGAGTGCGGGTTTGCATCTGTCTGAGTTTGCGATAAGTCAGATTACTTATAATATATATGCCTGGTGTTTATAGTTCGCAATTTGTTTGTTGACAACGATAGCGTTGGAGAGACAATTTGTGCGAAAATCCCTGTTAATGTTGCTGTACGATCATACGTTGCAAATCTTGTTCCTTGATCTGAGTGTCGCACTTGACAGGTTCAGGTTCTGGGATTATGAAGACCCCAGTTTTCAACACTCGTACGTTCTTTCCCGTGAAGTCGGCGTTCGTTACTATTTTAATGTGTACGCATACTGCATGGAAATATATTTCCAGAGGAGATATGTGTCGAAGCAACAACAATAGTATTTACATTTTTCTCGTCTTGTGAACTTGACCGGATCCTGTCCAGTGCACCGAATATAATTTAGTTTCAAAAAGTTTGAACAACAACAAAACTTTCCGAAAGCGGAAACAACAGAATTTGCAGGTACCGCTTTCGAAAAGTTTTGTTGTTGGTGGTGTTTTTCAAACTTTTTCAAACTAAATTATATACGCAATGATCGTACAGCAACAACAACAGGAATTTTCACAAAAATTGTCTCTCTAACGTTATCGTTGTCAACAAACAAATTTACTATAAACACCATGCAGGCATATATAAGTAATGGGGACTTAACGCAAACTCATGCAGCTCTTGCAAATATCTGTGCTACACAGAACTATTAATAAAACTAGTTAATAAAACTATCCAATCTCCTCGCGTATTTGTCGCTTTGTCACAATAAAATTGCATGAATTATGAAAATCTGCTCGCAAAAACTGGTAGAAGACATCGACGCAGACGATCCACTTTTAAGCATATTACTGTAGATAGTTTCTTGCTACCATGAAGACCAAGCATATTTCTAAATGAGCCGCCTTCACAAATTCACTTCCTTGAAGACTAAACTGTGTTCCAGTTGTGATCTCCCAAACAGACTCGTCCACAAATTGGAGAAAATCTCCACATTTATCCATACATCTGCTATCGGCTGAAACATGCCAGCTGAAACGTTTTGAAACTTTAAATCCATTATTGGCGATCCAGACATCAGTACTTTGAGTACTTTCATTATATGCTAATGCCGGGCGAGTCCGGTCGGTGCCCTGGGCGAGTCTGGCGGTCGATTGAATCGACTGTGCGACGCGCTTCCTAACGTAACGAGCGCAACTAATTGCAATACCGTTTTGCACTGTAAACAATTTTTTTTATGAGAAAATCCCACAAAGTACCAATTATGTATTCTACATGTAGAAGTCGTAATCTATGATACGGTATCGGTCTGCATGTTTTTAGTATCGGTCTGTCCTTTATCAGTATAGGTCTGTATCGGTCTGTAATTAGGGTGCCCGGGAAAGTTGTGTCAACCGGATTTATCATTTTTTGCGAGACAACAACATATTCCACTTTCCTGCAAAATTCATAAGCAAATGTACGTCATAAATTTTATGGTATCGGAGAAAACATGTTCCCTACTTTAGTGCCAAAAGTGGTCAGTTCATAATTTGAGATATTTATCATTGTAAAAAAAATGATCACTTTGGGTTACGATTAATTCAGCCTAATTGGGGTGAGGATTTATGACGTCATTCACCCATATTGGGCGGAATCAGGCGGAAACTGGGATGAGATTACTGGTTGGGCGACCTAACCTCCCCCTCCCCCCCCACTCCTCCGTCAACCAACACTGACCCTGATGACCATAAAACCCCGCCCTCACCACATCGGACTTCCATAGACCACACATAACGGTTCCATAGAAAATAATTACTCACCTGACTCGCTTGCCATGCTGGGGGGTAAATTCCTTCCTTGTAAACAAACAGTCGGTCACAAAAATCGAACGACTACTTATCAGGATTAGCAGGAAAGTACAATGCGACGATAAACGATCATGTGGTAGGATACTGTGATAGATACGACTTGTGCGACGAAAAACAATTAATTGAGCAGGTTAGAAATAGTATGTCCTTTTATTGCAATATACCCGTGTGTCTCTCTCCACGTGTTCCTTTCATCGTGCGTACAATTTCTACATTTTGTTTTGTTTTGAAAGTTTCTTGACGACATTACGTGCCTGGCAGCAAAGCATTCTTGTGATGTTCGCGGCCACCCTTCACACCTGGACACACAACGGTGGTCTCCTCGATACCGTCTACAACTCAAATGTGTTTATTTAACCTCAGATCAACAGAAATTTCGATTCACGGTCTCCATTACAGTCCGTATATTGCCGTTGTTTTTATTTATTGAATAGCAATTCAGAAAATGATAGAATTTTAGTTACGACAATTCTCAACACTGGGACGTTATTATCAAAATGGCTTCGGTATTATCATGGAGCCTACTATAGTAGGCTCCATGGTATTATATACGGTCCGGATTAGAGCTTACTACGGTTGAAGAACTTTTGGATATTATATCCCACAGCTTGCTATCAGATGATAAGTGTCACACAGAATATATTAATTTACAGATAGATAGATTTATTGCTCAGTTTTGTCCATAGGACTAAAATGCATATACATTAAGACATACATTAAAACAAATATAACATGAGTACATTAAGACAGAACAATTAAGACACTAAAACAATAGGACATTAAAAGACACATCATACAAGAAACATAAAAACAATGTGAAAACATCACAGACAATATCAAACAAAGACAACAAAATACATTGAATACATCACTGATGATTTAGCGTTCTCGAGGGTGCCTTGGGTTATACTTGTGATGTCAGGTTAGGATATACATGGGCTAAGACTGCTGTGCATTAAAACATATATATAAATATTACATGTATTTATTTAAATCTGTTGATATTTTTGTAATTATAAGCTGCTATTTCTATGTTAAAACAACACGTCTATGATTATCTATTGATACTATCTGTAGATATTCCATTATAATTAAACATTACATACAATTAATCCTTGTAAGAAATTTCTTATTTTAATTTACTTCGGATTCGGAAGTTATTTTTGGAAAATTGGTTCCGGTAACTGGGTATGCTTAGTTCCAACCGACCTTCTGGGGCCTTATAATTCACGCGCCATTCTGAACGTATTTACTTCAAGAATTCAAATAAGACCGCTGTTACATGCGACACATAAAATATATCACATTTGGTTAAAGTTACGGTAGCATTAAACAAACTTGACCCAAATCTGCACCCTTAAATATAGTTAAAAGTATTAATCACAATGAACACACATCAATAAAGATTCGGACATTTGAAAGCTAACACAATGCTGTTTTTAATTATTTGTCATATGTCAAAAAAAATCATTGTTCTTGCTAAAACTTATATTTACAAATTGTTAATCGAGAAAGAAATAAATTTTAAAAATGGAAAAAATGAAGATTTCTTTTTGGGATGGGGCGTTGAAGGAATTACGGAGCTTATGAATTACCATGGAAAGATTGATATTCAATAAATGATATCGCGGTGCTTGTGGAATTCGGGGCTGGCGTTTGTTTACTACACGTACATATAGCCATCAATATAATAGACTAGATATAATACAAATTCAGATAACAATGAATAATGCGGTCGAGAATTGGCAAGGAGATAGCCTTCAGAACGAACCGAATAACCATGCAGGGTTTGACGCGAGGGTGTCTACTCAAGTCGGAGAAAAAACGTGCATTAATTACTTCTGTCGTCTAATTATGTAGCTGAACTTCAACATCTAGTTACACGTAAAATTAATTTACTGCCTATCCAAACGTCAGAGAATTCTGCTTTGAATTAACGGATTCTTTTCTCCGTGCCCACGGAGGATTGTGTTATCAGGGTGGATAATGCGAACATCACGTGATTGTATTATTGCGCCATCGTTTTCCAGCGAACGATCGAACGATGGCAAACAAAGAAGGAAAAAAACGCAATGGTTTTCTGTAAAACGAACGACTTCGTTCACTGGTGAACGAACCAATGCGTTGAATGGTTTTTTCAATGGTTTTCCACGAAAATCAAAACGATGGGTGTAGAACGACTTGGTTTTTTTTCGGTAATTTAAACGAACGAAGCAAAAACCATAATTGGGAACGCTCCCTTACATAAGCGATGTTAGATTTCTGGACAAGTCGTGACTGAGAGATATATATACTACGTCATCAGGGGTTTGGACCATTGAATAATCATGTTGTTCCCCCAGTAAGTCTGGTAATAATATCGAGAGAAGTGGATCCAAGCTGCCTAGGAAAAGCTGGATAAATTACTTTGAATTTCGCTTACCTAACCAGATACCTAGATCGAACCATGTACATCAGCGACACCAGTTTATGTACCGTGAAATACGTTTAAATCGGACCCATTTCTTTGTTGTTTTCGACTGATTGGACGTTAGTCACGAGTTGACTGGTACTTACTATGTTGTGAAATGCATAATGCCTATTAAACGGTTCCCTTGCTGCGTGATGACATGGCTGCACTGGTATCTTAGGACTTGTGCAAATTCTTATTAAGCTGATTTGGTGCATAACTAAAGAATACGCAATATGGTAAGTGTACTTGAAACTCCACCTACAGACATGCATGTAGCACGAATTCAGGCAATATCAGAGTGTTTTAGGAAATCTTCAACATTCTCCGGACTGAACAACAGCCAATGTCAACAATGATCTTTGAACCCATCGAGTTAAACAGTTCTGCTCAAGTATCTAGTTACGTGGCAACGACAAAAACAATTTCGCAAATTGCACCATAACATTTATCATGCCTACACCGGCAGAAAGTCCAGTCAAGAAATTCCTGCAAATTGCTGATTTTTGTTATCTGGAACCTGGAATTTCGTTTGGTTTAAGTCCAAACCAATTTCTTAAGAAACACAATGCATTTTGAATTGGCGACATCGATTCTTCTTTGCCGAATATGTATCAAAATAATATAGAGGTGCTGACCATGAGTATCGCAATCTGGCCAAAGCTCATACAATTATAACGACGAATGAAGGAATGATGACTAAGCAAACAATGTTTGGCTTTCAGATCTGCAGTGGGATTTGATTCCTGTTGTGCCTTCCACTTTCGACCATTCCAGGAATCACACCTTCAGTTAAATACACGTAAGTGATAAGCAGATGTGTATTATATTATAGTGGTAAAGAGAAATGGTGAGGAAGCGTTTCATATAACCTCGGATATTAAAAACCACGGGGTGCAGCGTTTCGTGTAACCGTGGATACTAACACCACTCTCATCTCTTCTATATCATTTTTTCAATATTTTGGGAAGTGGTCTATCACTGTTGGATCAAACTGATAAATACGCCACGTACAGTGCTCAGCTTTTGAGGAAGGCCTGTTTTATGTGCACAGTTTGATTGCCTGTCTGATTATTCGTCATTGTTTATTGCTAGCTGTTCATCCTATGATTCAACCAAATAAATCGGACCAAATGTGGTTTATCCTTGGAACTAGATCTCCAATAGAACTTCATAGAACCTATACCATTAGATGCAAAGAACGAATCAATACATTTGGCTGTGAACACTTCCGGTCCGCGGGTTTATTTCAGTGCGTCGCCTAAGCCTACGGAATGATGTCTGAAGTCAGCATTGATCATAAAAACCCATGTCCTATTGTCTTCTATAGTGGCAATGCAGAAAACTGTAGTTTGGTAGCAGGAATATTTTCGTAATCCATATGTCCATACAGATTCAACCCAGAACATTCAATCTTATGAGCATCAGATGAGTAGATAATGGGCCAAGATCGTATACCAAGGAATGCTAGACTTTGTGGTCATTGCCAAATTCTTGATAAGGAATCATTTTAGATTGCTGCAAATACGAAGCACTGAGTCAATTTATTACTTAGGCCCCAAAGTGATATCGCACGGGAAGACCTATTCGTAAAGCCAAGGTCATAAAAATAGCAGCAAATCCTGTGTGTTGTCGCAAAGTGTGTGTATGCGGGTTTCCCTATCATGTAAACACACTAAAAGCATGGACCACTGTGAGGCGATGTGTGTATTGTTTAATTATATTGTTTGTTGTAATAGCTTAAACTGTTTATTTTTGTTTATATGTATTCTGAGTATTTTAGTGCATTAGTTAGTTTGTAACTTTTGCCTTCGAAATTGAGCAATAAATATGATTCTAATTCTGTAAGTTATCCCCATCTGACCTGGTCGATTTGAGGTGCATCGCAGCCTGTTTCATTTTGCTTATGAAACTTATCACACTATACTGTTGACTCAAACTCTATCGGAAAATGTAACAAAAAAATGACCGCCACGATGACGTCACAGTGACGTTATTATATTAAAAAAAGATTTTTTGGTCCATTTTTAGGCCTGAATCTTCATTTTTTATTTATGTGTTTCGTCGCAAAAACTGCGTGATAAATTAGTTAATAATAATCTGATATGAAATAAAATAGTTTTCGCCCTCTTTTTCATCCAGAAAAGCAAGAATTTTGAAGAAATATGACGAAAATATCACTTTTCTGGTATCTCACATGGCCGCAATTTTGAACTTACCCATGATCCTCTCCTTGGGGCCAACATAATAAGCTACAAGTCAGAGAGTTTCAGCTCTCAGTGATTTATCGTTCCGAAGATAGAGAAGGGAGTTTGGTAGGGGAGGGATACTGCCGCCCCCGTGGCCTGGTTGGGTTAAGACAAATGTATGTGAAATATCTACGTAGATTTAACCAACCTGACAAACTACTGATCTCCTCTGAAAACAGCACATGAATCTCTGTAAAGCATGGAGCATATACACTCCACTCAATGACCAGCTCATTCATGTCTCTCAATGGTCTATTTCTAGCATGAATAGAAGCTTTAGCTGGAGATTCCATTTCGGGAATTAGTCAACATTACCCAGACAGCCATTGTACCAAACTGTTCAAGTCATTCCCGGTAATGATAATATCGTCTCGTCATGTCCCATACTATATGAGCAATACAAATGAATGTACCTTTTGCGAAGAAAACTGCATAAATCAAATATTTTTTTTTATATAACCGGTCCAAAATATTCAAGACAACCACACTGGTTACATCACTGGTGTGCCATATTCGTAAATTGATTTTACATGTCCTCGTACAACCAAAGATATAGTGCGATACGTCTCAGCTACCTAGTCTCTCGGAGATAACGAAAATATTTGGATGAGAGGCGAATCAGATCTCGCACCAACGCTGTGGTATACAGATATACCCATATCGCCTAGGCCAGATAAGGTTATTAGCAACGGAAGAGCAATGAATATTAAAGTTTGATTGGTTATGTACAAAAGTGTATTCAAAGCTGTCACCTGGTGTTAAAGAAATATGAGCAGAAGTAAAGAGTCAATTTCTGACTAAGCGGCCGAGTTTGGTCTATTTTTGAGCTCGATTCACTGAGAAACGCGATATACTGAGGACTGTCGTACATGTATACTTCCAAGTTTATATATCATTTCCAAGATAAGTTCTTCTTAAAATGTGGGGCCTTATGAAACCCCATCGTTTGTGACCAATACTGCTTCAGATATTCATCATGGAAACCTCTCCTAGTATTTTACAGAATATAACTTGTTCCCCATGGTCATGCAGATTTTCGGTTATAGTTATTGTAGTTATAGCCACAAGTGACAAATCTGTTCAGGGCTATTGTGTAGAGTAATCATGGCAGCCACAAAGAAAGCGTAGAGGGATCAATGGCATGTGTTCAGTTGAAAGACAACTGTGAACTCTGGCGAGAAGAAATATAATGTACGGAGAGAAAACATAAACTGATCATCAGTCGTATCATGGTTTATCGTTACCACGGTTATCAACTATCTCTGAAAGAGAAACATATCAGAGACTGGATATCTCTCCCGTGGGAATTGTGACTAACTACATCAGTTAACAAAATATCTTCATATATGTTTCTGAGTTTATTAGGCATGGAATTTCCCACGCGGGACCTTTTCGCCGTTCAAGTACAGTCCTGTGGTATATCAGCACGCAGGTGCTACAATAATTTGTAGTGAGATAAAATTGACACGACACTGACTGTAAGCAATGCGAAGTCCTTCAAAAGTATATACGAAAATGTACACATGTTCTGTCATTGTTGATTATCTCGAAAGAATTGCCATGTAGAGTGCAACAATTGAATCATATCCAGGCATATGTGCTTTCTCTTGCGCCGATGAAGCCAATAAAGCGAGGTATATAAATATTCACCAACTTGGTTTACGATTGCAAACTTAGAATCTGAGTCGATACACTGAGCACACTATGCAAGCGTCTACTCCGTAATTCAATATCCAGCCGTCGCCCATTGAAGAATTTCCGCGTCCATAATCCAAAGACCTAGTTCAAATAATAACATTAGCACCAAATTAAAAGGATAAATCATAGTATACATACAACTAGGCTAATTTCCTGCAAGATAAAAGCGGTCAATAGTTTTCAATGATACCATCAACGGAATCAACGGTCCAATGTGTTCTCGACGTAGAGTCCATATCTGAAATCAGCCGGGATTCTCTGATTACTAAGATTTGATCAACAAGTGCGGCTACTGCCCTATCAATTGTCGCGAATGGTCAGAGATTGTGTGAAATGTCATGATGACCGGAGGTCAAGATATAATGATAGAAAGATGGACTGAGGGCCGCAAAATGAGACATTTGAGGATAACTCGGATGTCTCCGGAATAGCCATTTGAGTATTGGCCAAATGTAGATGGTATGATGGACTAGAACGGTAATGCACATCAATTCCATTAGAGTAGACGTGTCAATAGTGCAGACAGCAAAATAATCGAAATCTGTCATCTTTTTCACCCGTGATATTAGATGTCATCCAATACAATAAATCCTGGAATATCAGTCGCTGAGATATGGAATAATTATATTGTGAACCTTTACTAAAACTGACCGACTGTGAATCAAAGTATCAAGAATGATGGGGATCGTGCTAATAGTAAATAGTTCAAACTTAGGGTATAAGTGCATGTCAGTGGACAGACGTTTCAATCCCGTTGATCGTAAATTTATTCTACCTGGAGCATTATTACCCATCATTATGTTTTTGCTTTGTCCGTTCGTCCTTATGTTGACTTGAATTTAACCCTACCTGGTCTGGCGGGGGGGGGGGGGTCGAAATGGCTCCTCCCTACCAAGCTTTCTGCTGTATCTCCGGAACGACAAAAAATGAAGAACTGTAACTCGGCGACTTTATCGTTTATCATATTAGGGTCATTTTGAGCCTATTTGCATGACGCCCCGAGCAGAGGATCATGGGTAAATTCAAGATGGCGTCCACGTGGGGCACCAGAAAAGTGATTTTTCGTCATAGTTCTTCAAATTTCTGCTTGAACAATTTCCGCGATGAAAAGTGGACAAAAACTATTTTATTTCACATGACATTAATATTTGCTAATTCATCATGAAGTTTTTACGGAGAAATTGCATAAATAAAAAATTCGAAAAATATGACCGAAAAATCGACCAAAAATGCCGTTTTTGAAAATGACGTCACTGTGGCGTCATGGAAGCTGCCATCTTGGATTTTTTTACATTTTCTGGTAGAACTTGACCCAAGATTATGGTGTGGTAAGTTTCAGCCCCCTGATTCAAGGGATAAGAAAAATAATTAGGGGATAGGATTAAGCATCACCGTTACTCACAGGTATCCCTTGTTGACATGAGGAAGCCTGTTACTGTTCTGGTTGTATTCATATTCACAGTTCACCTACATGCTGACCATGTGACTGCAAATATCTAAAATTATATCCGGGTTAAACTTTCAAAAATCAACTTCATGATCATCGCGTAATGTAGTTTTGTTGAGACAATTTAAATGCTTTAGCACATGTAATTGGTAGACGTAGTCGGGCGGGAGACCATCATTTATAAACGGATCAGATTTCTTCATGATACAGTATGTATGGCAATACATTTATGTTGTCTATGTTGCACAATATGGGCCTGTCTGTTCCCTTTTGAATCACACTTGGCTTCAAGATTCAGGTCTATTAATCTGATAACGCTGACGAGTGAAAAGTTTTTATCTGTATTTTGCTATACGTGTAGCTTCAATTTATTTAGCCTCCGGGCATGTGATCCTGGGACACATTCTGTCCTAGTTTTCAATGGGAATCTGCAATGCAATGTCCTCATTCACAAGAAAACATTTAACTAGGAATAGAAAAAAGTCGGTTTGATAAATATTCTATATTTCAGCACTTATTCTGTCATCGGGAATACATGTACTCCGCATGAGGCTGAGTGCGGAACTATGGAATATTTACATGTATTCCTGTTGATGACGAAATAAGAGCTGAAATATAGAATATTTTTCAAAATGACTTCTATATTCATTGCTGTTTATATTAAATTAATCTGTGGGATTTCTGGATTATGTCAATATATTGTTTTTCTTGTTGACAGGTTAAATTAATGAACGACACCACGGAAGGTGAGGGAATATTTTCGTATATTTTTGACGATGCTGAAAGTTAGCTATTATGCTGCAGGCTGGGGTTATGAGAATGAGAAAGGAAACAGAGCTGGATTTTTCAAAATCTCAGGATTAATAACCTGCTAAATACTCATCACAGGATAACGTGGTTAGTTATTCCACTCAGGTTGGAACATATAAATTAATACTGTCGTCATGGTCTAAATATGACTGTTAGTAAAACAAAAATCACGATCACGACATCAGATGGTTCATGCCATCTGGTTTTGAGAATTTACATCGCTTGTAGCACTGTTTTAGCTTTTGACATCATTGAAATCTTGCACGGGTAGTCTGGCTTGATAAACTCTTGATAAGCTAGCATTCTGTACGTGGCACATCTCCTTTGGTTGTTACACCAAACAACACGATGGTTCTATCTCGATCGAAACGTCCCGGTTTTCGAACTGGATAGGAAATTGAGCGCGGTAATATCGAAGGGGGTCCCGGTTTCAATATGTCCTCGTTTTGTTTCCATTAATTTGGCCTATCTTAACTTTATAGAGGGTTGTGTGCGTATCATATTTTGGGGGAGCTCGTCGTAAACGCATATCGAGACCAATATAGAATCCAGACAACAGATTTTTTAAAAAGATTCTTTCCATGTTAATCATCGTTTAATCGATATATCTATGTCCTGATCTCTCCTGAATCCAATTGAACGAAAATTTGCATCTATCTATATTATAAATTATGAATATATAAATGAATAATTAATAATGAGCCAGATTATACAATTTCAATTGGTGATGTTTCATTCCTTTCTTTCATGACACACAGAGAAATTGCGCTGTCAGAGCAGGTATGCGAATACCTTTTCGGAATAACAAAATAATATCAAATTATTCCCGTTCAATCTTATTAATTATCCGTGTTTAAATGCATATATACAGAGTATACATATAACGAGCATACCGGTACGCCTTCCGAATGGTTCAAACTTTCCTTTGATGGCATCTCGATTCCATTCTCGAAGCATGTCGAGTTTTTTCGAGGGTGATCGAGATGGTCTTGTGCTTGGAGAGAAAACCGGGAGCAAACCGGGACAACAATCGATAGAGATAAACCGGGACCCTTCGAGACGAGATATTTATCGGTTTTACTCGTTTATCGAGAAACCGTCTCGATCGATTGGACGTGACCCGTTACGGAACTATAGCGTAAGGGTGTACGTTATATGAAAACTGTAATTGTAAACTTCGCCCACCCACATGTAGCACGAATTCAGAGAAGAGCTAGAAGGAAGGTTTTCAGCATAAAAGCTATTTAACCCAATTTTCCAACATTCTCTAAATTGAACACAACAGCTGTAACGGTCAATACCTATAATAATCTTATCGTGTTATTGCGTTCAGTTTACATATCCTGTTGCCTGGCAATGAATCTATCAATTTGGGAAATGACATCGTAACAATTAGGCCTATCTCTATATCAGCAGAAAGTCCAGATCAAGAATCCTATAGAAGAACTTCAACAGCAAATTGCTGGTTGCAATATATTCGGGATCTGAAATGTCATCTGAATTGTAGTCCAACCTGGATCAATTGGCAAGGTCCCGGAATCCAAAGGTGGTCCTTTTAGGGAATTGGTTCGTTCTTTACCTCGTATGGTTCAAAATATAATGAGTTTGATGACTGTCTTTCATAAATTTGATCAAAGCACATACACAGAGAAAAATGAATCATCATCGTTTCAGCTGCGTATTCTAAATTTCCTAATTTATCAAACCTTCATCCTGATGTTAAGATATTTCAGGGAAAAATTGTTTTCTTATTCATATACTGTTCTGTGGTATACTGAAATTGTATGTTACATTTTGCACACTTGTGCAAACCGTTATTCGAATACAACTAAATGTGCTGTCACGCATGACAACCATCTCAGTTTAACTGAGATAACCCAGAAGTACACCATAACCATTGGGATATGTAAAAATACGGTTTTGTATGTTAGAATGCCAAGGAACCTGGTAGGCCCCATTTTTGTTATTCAGATGAAACGGAGTGATCAACATGTTATGTGGATTTGAGAAAAATCTCATGGTTATTTATCACCGTTTCTCTATCATTAATGTGTTTAATTATCCGAGAAGGGGGTACCCAATAATGCGGACAACAAAATCATGATGTGATGGAGTTATCGCCAATTTTATTTCCTGTTTCATGTTTATAGCAACAGGAGGAAAAGCATTTCGCCTCCCGAACCTTCAATACTTTTTTCTTATTCTTTGGACTAGGACTGGTGAAGCTGAAACTTCCGATGATAACATTCATATTGCAAGCCTCCATTTTCATTCAACTTTCCGGTCAAATTTTCTGGGACGTTTCCGGGTCCACTACATAATAAGGTAGGTAGGAATTATTTATGTGAAATAAGATAATGTTATGCGTAAAAAGGCAAATAATTTGAAGAAAACGTAAATTTTCACTGACTTCTCCCCCCCTCCCAACAAAACTGGTTGTCACCATATTAGTGCAATAACATTGAGAGTGACATTAAACCAAACCCCCCCCACTTAACTTCCCTAAAGTGGGTCCTGAAGTGTTGCAACACAAAAACAACCTCTTGTAGAGAAACAAAAAGTACAAATTGCACAAATGTAAAAATACAATATATATCTATAGGCGATAGAATTTTGACATCCATTCCAGGAAGTCATTGTTTTACTTTCCCAACTAAAGTGTTTCATGAAGATAGCCAAAATTCCAGATCGGTTTCTAAATTCATAACGTGAAACTGCTTTTCTTCTAATATGTTACATTTATATGAGAAAATACAATATTGGATATAACAGAGAGAATTTCAACATTCATTCCGAGGAGGCATTGTTTTACTATTCAACTGGATTGTTTCATGAACACAGATAAGATCCTCGATTAGACACACAAACAGAAATATTTCATCAAGAAAGATAAGATTCTGGATTATATTCCGAATTTCAAGTTGATTGGTTTAAAAATATACATTTTATAACTGTGTTCCAATATTCTTTTTATAGAGAATATAATGTTAGGTGGAGCCATGTGAAAATTTCAACATTCGAACAGGAATACCTTTAATTTTTTTATGTGTGTGCATATATGGGTTTGTAGGAGTGTTACATGGAAAGGGGGTGGGACAATCTCTCTTTTGTTTCCCTATATAAATGGTACAATAACGCCGAATGTTCCCAAATTAGCTACGTAACCTTGGATTAACCACCCAGACAAATTAATGATGTCTGAAAACAGCAAATGAATGACTGTAGCGCACATAGCCTATACACTCCCCTCCGTTGACAAGTTCATTCATGTCTCTCAATGGTCTATTTCTAACTTGAATGGGAATTTCAACCAGAGAATCCATTTCGAGAATGAATCAACATTATCCAGACATCCATTGTACCGAACTCTTCAAGTCAATCCCCGTAATGATACTATCGTTTGGTCAAGTCTCACTGCTAGATGTGCTATACAATAGCCGTGAAACGTGACTTTATCCTTCTTTCTATCTCATGATGCATTGTGCAACCATGCCATCTGAATGGCAGTTTGCCTGTGTAGTCGAAAGATGGCGGATTTATACTTCACTTATTCTCATAATGCAGCGCAGCGATGTCACCAGGTTCATGATCAGTTATATCATGTATTCTATTTAGCATCAAAATTCCCTCTGCATTTTGACTCCGTTCGAAAGACCTGGATTTGTTGTTCACAATAGAATTTAAAGTCTTGGCAGTGAATGGGGTAATGGTATTGCTGTTGATGGAATGTTTTGGGGAACACCAAGGAGGTGATAAGTCATACAAATGTCTACCTTACAGTTTTGTAACACAAGTACAGATACAGTCTTGCAACACGAATACAGATGTACGTCAGGTGTATCTGATAATCCGCAGTCATTCTACCAATGATTTCCATTTCAACAATCAGAGGATCTTAAGTAACTATCTTAAATATGTTCCACGAACTGTTTATACTCCACATCCACGCAACTTATCTAGTGAAGGCAATCAAAAGTAATCAGGGTAAAATATTGAACGGCCAAGTCCTACAGTCGCAAGTTCTGTAACATAACACATTGTTGCCCGTTCCTTCGTTTTTGCCTATATCTTCCACTAAGGGTGGGCAAAGGGACACGAAGCAGTATGTCCCCTCACAATGCCAGATTGAGCACCCAAATATGGAGGCATATCTGGGGTAAGAAGCACCAAGTGCAACGACTTACTAGGATAGTTTGACGATGTGATATATTGGCATAAGGTGAGAAGAATTTTTATTCTAGACAATTTAAATATTCATTAGACTTGAGCTAGGCTCATGATCAAGTCAATACAAGTTAATCATGGTGTATAGCACATATCTGCCCACCAAGAATGGTTCTTCTTGAAGATTAGAGTAGAGGCACGGTGAACACATTGGCAGACGATGTGATGCTGACGGCTCATCAGCGGCCTGTCTTATGCAGTGCACTGTCTACATCCATGTCTGATCACACTGATGTACATCAATGGATTCTGATTGTTGGGGCAAAATTATTTCTTTCCGGCGCGAGCTTAAAGAATCTCCTATATGTGGGTTCCAGTGTGCCTGACCCGACGCAAAGTTTACTTGATCGTAACCTTAATCGATTAATGATCTAAATGTCATGAACTAAAAAAAATTCCTTAAAATTTAAGGAATAATCCCCGACTATTACACCAGCGGAATATTCCTTAAAATTTTAAGGAATTTTTTTTTCTGTTTACTAACTCACTTTCGTCATTTTACCTTGTAGATCTTTCATTCTGATCCATCCACTGTTTGAATATAGTGTACCTGAGTAAATTGTTCGACCGTTGATCATGGCTTCCGATGTCACGCTCAAGGTAATGAGCTTTCCATCTCCATATTTTGTAGAGAATCGTTAAAAACACACACAAAATAAGTTTCCGAACCCGATAGGAAATATGAGCAGATTCCCTGTACCGAACAGCTTGCTGCGATGCTACTTTGACAAGTGGTCGTTTTAGTTGAGTCGAGAGCACTAATGTTTGCGTTGTGTCGAATACAAGCGTTAAGTCCGTCATTCAATATTCGGCCGTCAGCTATTAAAGAATTTCCGCGTTCATCATCCAAAGACCTAATTCATATAATAGCATCAACACCAAAGTACAAGGATAAACCATAGTATCCATAAACCTAGGCTAATTTCCTGCAAGACAGAAGCGGTCAACAGTTTTCAATGATGCCAGCAAGACATCATAATGTTCCAAAAATATCAAATCCGTATCAGTATTCTTATTCAATACAATATACGTTGTAATGTCGTTATCTAGAGTATGATTATCTCAGTCACGCTTTGATTGTGACTGTTCAACACTATGAGGATCTTGAAAAACATAGGTTCATACGACCCCTAGCCCCGGGTTGAGCGGAATTAGACACAAGTTACCAAACGTACCGCCATAGATCTTCCACGCTACGCTCGTATTTTGCTATCAGCATGCGATATGTATCGTCAATTTTGAGAAACGCGCTTGATGATATAACCATGTTTTCAAGTTTCTGCAATAATGTGTTGTGACGTTGATTAAAATCGTCACATTTAACACAGGATCTAGCAAATGCTACTAGGCGAGATATGTATACGCCATATGCAGGCCCCTCTGGTATATTACTGTTCAGATAGGGATAGTTTACGATGTCGAAATTGTCTTCATCTCTTTTGTCGTAAAGCCGACGAGAGAGAAGGCCCGCTTCATTTGTATGAAGATATAGGTGTAAATAAGTTGTGCCGCTAGGGCCACCTGTAGTTTCCCTCGAATCCTGTGAAGGTGGATATATATCCTTCACTGCGCCACTTATATAGCTATTATCCACAGCAAGAAGATTATCTATATAGCATTTGGTGAATGAGAAGGAGCGGGCTTTGAAATAATCTGTTTTTGAAAGCTTCTATATATAGTCGTATTCATAAGAGAGAACAGATCTACATGTAGGTCATCCAAAAGGGGTGCACAAGTAGTAAACCATTGGAATAACCATATGCTGTTGATATGTTCTATTGCCAAATTTCACATAGATTTTATCAATGCGAAATTCGAGCAACTCTATGAACAAAGAAACATCCCGTGAATGATATCCCTTGTATGTAGTAGACGTAAATAATTTTTTATGGCTTCTGAGATTAATATATCGGCGATCAATTTTCTTGAACACCGATACTATTAATGAACTAAGAATGAACGAAGACCATATGACGCTATTAATGACGTCGTCTATAATAAGTCGCATGGAACAATAACAACGTCACTGCCCATAATTCCACGTTTTCATGTGTAAATATGGTGCTGTCCTACCGCCACTATTCGCAACGTAAACGCATCCCAGATTATCATATAAATCGCAATCAAACTATGCTATTAGTGAGTAATAATTTGTGTACTGTTCCCCTCTGGATGATGCAACTAGAGTGCGAAATGAAAATATATGTAATGCACACTTCGCCCATCAGAATAAGCATGGATAGACATACACGTACCTATATCACAGTTCGGAAACTCTTGAACTCGTGATCTCTCCCTTCGCTTCATGTACGGAATCTATCAAGAGAGCTGGCTTCTTCGATGTAGTATGCGTTCTGAACACCACTTTATCACAGTTTAGTGTGGCGTAAAATCCTCAAAAAAGAAAGCTGTTTAATCTGCCTTACGCGGCGTGTAATTACTCTTACAATCAATCTCCAACGTGGAAAAGCAAAACTGAGGTGGTAATGACACTGTAAACCTCAACGTCAATTAAATCCACCATAACAAGGTTGGAGGAAAGCCGACTACACTGGAGATAAGTCAGTATTATGCTGAAATATGGTTCACTTTATGCTTCTGTATATTCAGATGTGTTCGCCCTCACGCAAATCAACTATTTAAGAATCTAATACCGATCGCCGAAGGTCAGCCATTGTCTGGGATGCCCTTTGCATTAAGAACCTTCGTGACGAGAAGATACCAACGCCAGAAAGTGTCGCTTTGGCCATACATGAGGGAAATGCGTAGATGATACATTAATCGTTTGACTTATCGTCTCCATCACTAGTAAAATATCAGTGGTGATAGCACAGCAGTGCACACATGTATGGCCGGAGTAGAAGAGTCCACGGCCAGAACGAGGAATGAAATACGCCATTTTATTCACCAATGATACTACTCGACATTCAACATCTTGTCTAACAAAATAGGATGTCCAGAAAGGATGAATGCCGCCTTCCAGTGAGTGACGATTTGGGGGTGAAGAAGCCTATGGTCGAAATAACAATTCATACTCTCTAAAATATTTCACTCAAGTTGAGTGAGTGCAACTTGAGCGGAATCAACTTCACTCGACTTGAGTAAGTTAAAAACTTAAACTTGGGTGAAATTTGTGTGAATTTCACTCAAAAGTTTTATATCGCACATTTTAATTTGCAAAAATTTTGTTTCACTACTGCTCTCCTCTCATGTTAAACCCACCGCGAAACGTGGAATGTAAATTTCGTATCACAGTGGAAGCAAAGACAGTTCCCAAGAAATGAGTACTCGTTTGTCATGTTACGTGTCCTAGGCCGGATAGTATAATACGAGAAAAAAAGCTGTTGATAATTGCTCGTCGTCGTAAAAGCATTTCATTTCTGGCATAAATACGCTCTCACCACGATCATATGAGTATAAAAAAACGAATTTAACTGAATAGCACACTGGTTGGCCAGTGAAGAGAGGTTATAGCAGAAGCAAAACTGAAAAAAGGTCAGTCAAGCCGTCGTCTTGTCAAAGCTATTGTATTTATTGCCCTGACAACGAGAACACTACCACATCAATACCGGTATTGTTGATACCTATAAGGGATACTAATCTTTCATCTTAATTAGTAATAACGATTTGTAGGATGTCATGGTTGGTTAAGGGAAACATACAGCTAACCGAGTGTCTTCTCCGATGAAGACTGAGATGTCAAAATGTGAATCCCTAAACGTGATTGATCTCGGATTTCTTGGAAGTAAATGGAGAGATATTAACCCCTTCATGTTCTACCGGTACGCAAATTTTGGACGTACCATGTACGCTATTTTTCAAAACTACGGACTCACCCTGTACTGAGGACAATGTACATTGCATCGTTGAAAAAGCCTGAACTTTAGGCTTGTCAGCCATATATGATTTATAAGTTTGATTCCAAACGAATCTTTTTTTATGACGATGAACGTCTCTGAAAACGAACGTAAGATAAGTTGAAAACTTATTTCGCTCAATCACGTTGTATCCAAAACACATGGCAGGTGCGTCGTGGTGAAATGTATACCAAAAGTAAATGAGATATCAATTAAATGCAGAACAGACTTTTATCTGGTGAGTTTTCAGTCATGTTGATTGAAAACTGTTTCGGGGCCGACAAACTTCAAGTATAGGCACTGGATGTCATGTAAACAGCACTGTGCTTTGTTTTCACACGCTACTTGCACATATCAAGTAAATATTTGCTATCAAGTTTTCTGTCGACAAAAATGACTTACATATCCAAATTGTCTGAATTGTATGGAAGAAAGTGATACTAAATGTGAACATGTTCATATGATATGAAGAAACATACTATAAATTGAAATGTTCGACGAGATCCGAAATTTCAAGGATTTTGTGCTCGCATCTACAGAAACATGTTTGGCGCGAACAACCGCAGAATTTTGACGATGGCGGCAAATGCAGGTGGGTTTTTATAACAACTGTTCTCGGTTTCTCTGTATTTTGTTTGATATAATGGCTATGGACGATGTCTATAGAAACTGTAATTCTTTACGTTTGTCGGCGATAGAATAAAATTAGCAAAAACTACAGAGTCGAGCATAAATTATGTACGATAATTTAATGTTACATGTCAGCATGGTCAGGTGGGGCTCCAACGCCGATCGAGCATTAAAGCTCCATCGAGCTTATTGGGAATAAGTACCTACACCTCAGCTGCGAGCTCATGTGGTTCGTGTCGCATTAGCAAATTGACGGTGAAATGTGCCCAACACCTAAGTAAATTAACGAGTGAAAAACTACCGATCACCACCTACGTTTTATCAAGTTGCTGATTATCAAATATGAGCATTGTGCGCCACAGATCATCGTTCTCTCATCTCCTGATTCCACTCTGTGTCTTTGCATCCCTCTCTCCTTCACCGTCTTTCGCTATTAGTAGGCCGCCATATTTCTTGATGAAAACGAAGCTGTCTGCACGGGAATTAATAATTTAGCGAATTTTGTCGAATACACATGTACGATGGGTTGGATGGGATGACATTAACAAACACTCAATATGTGGTTAATTTGCTATCCCTGGAATTAAACCAATTATTTAACGTTATAATTAGCTGATTCGTTTGTACTTCATACGTTATCCACAGCACCCTCGTTCTTGTTGTGTGTTGGTATTGAATACAGAAGACATTGATTTGGGCACAATATGGACAGGATGGATCCCAAATGTGGATGTTGACGTCATGAAGAGTTCTCGGTGGATGGAGACAAGAAATTGTATAAATTAACTGCCGAGAAATAGAAAGTGTGGGTAATAGAGGAATTGAGGAATAGAGGCTTATTGGGGAAACGCATTTATTTATGTGTAGCTTGTAATGGTTATGCTGAAAAACACATTCTGTCAGATGACATCCCTAGGGTAAAACGACAACGGGTTTTACCACCAGACGTTGATAATATCATCCGGCAGATAGGGGATGGCAATCCGGATGATGAGGCATTTGTGGGAAGTTGATGCTGGGTCGACATCGGGCCTTGCAGACTAATATTTTGTGTTAAATGCCGTCATTTTCACCTGACGACGATACAGCTCACCAATCCCCAGTGTACGAGTTGTCACAGCGAAACAGCTCACCAATCCGCCTTTTGCGCTATTCCTAATGCCGGTTTCGGCCGCAAGGTGGCGCTAGCGCTCACGGCCTTTTGGTCTGTTCCGGTTTAGCTGTCTGCTACTGTAAACATGTGCAGGAGGGAAGGCGGGTATTGTATTTCGCCTCGTTTCGTCAGAGACATCCTTGGTAGTTTACGTAAGTATAGTCATCAATTCTAATTTTTACTTGTTTGTACAAGCATAATAAAAGCCGCTTTGTCAACAAATTGGGCAATCAAAGCTCGTCGTTGTTGTTGTTGTTATAAAACATTTGTTTAGTTATAGTAGAGACTTGCGTGTCATCGACTCAGCGATAAAGGATTACTGTACCGTACGATTGTGGAGGCATTATCACTGATAATATTGTCGCGGTTCTCCTGGCTTCAATCGCCTTTAATCATATTGAGATGATATATTCTCTTTTGCAGAAGAAATACATGGTATAATAATTAGATAATTAAAAAATTAAAAATAAGTAGCTATTAGTGCAAAAACTACTTCCTCAGTATTTATGAGAAGTTAGAAGACATATGGCACATTAATTTCCTGTTCAGTGTGTCTTTTCACAATAAAATTATGAAACACTATCAGCAGTCCCAACTGAGGCGGGTTGGGTTCTTGTTTATCACATTATAATCATACAGCTACATTAACAGCTACATGGTAGTCGGGTTAACTAATAATCCGATTATTTCTCACAGTACTTGATCAAACAAACTGGCCCCTGCTGATTGTTTTCAGTAGAGTGTGGTTTAATCAGGCTGAACTGCCGGCCACCCACCATGTTTTATAACAACAACAACGACGAGCTTTGATTACCCAATTTGTTGACAAAGCGGCTTTTATTATGCTTGTACAAACGAGTAAAAATTAGACTTGATGACTATACTTACGTAAACTACCAAGGACGTCTCCATCAGTGAGAAAATCTGACGAAACGAGGCGAAATACAATACCCGCCTTGCCTCCTGCACATGTTTACAGTAGCAGACAGCTAAACCGGAACAGACGAAAGTGCCGTGAGCGCTAGCGCCACCTTGCGGCCGAAACCGGCATTAGGAATAGCGCAAAAGGCGGATTATCAATATACGAGTTGTCAGAGCATTTCCATCATAGCTCTCTAGATTTGTGTCTAATACCGCTTATGCCGGTGCTAGGGGCCGTGTGGTCATATCATCCAAGTTGCCACATGGACAGGTACAATAAAAGCGTACCGGAGATACAACACATATCACGAATTGTTAGATTCTTGGTATATGCTTTAGAATAGGTTAACCCGAAGATATACTGTGAAGTCATGTGACTCTGTCAGTATGTCGGCACCTCTTCCCACTTCCCTTATATGTGTTGTAATTTGAAGGCATTGGCCGAAGCAATAGGAAAATCCAAAAATGGAAAAGTGAAACGAGAGAAAGAAACAGTTAATATGGGTAAATGATATGAGGATCTAGAAAACCCAGTGGAGTGGCTATAGGACCGAAATGAAGTTGTAACATCATTCGTGAGAGGCGTAGCACAGGTGGATGATATCGATATCCCCAGCAAAAAAGTGACAGCATTAATCAGGTCTGTTGGCTGCTTATATTCTGCATACTATGCGAAGCTGGTGACACTCCTGCTCTTTTCAACACAGCTATTAAACAACACAACATTGCAGTGGTTCAAGACAATTTCCAATCTTTTCACAATAAAATTATGAAACACTACCAGCAGTCCCAACTGAGGCGGGTTGGGTTCTTGTTTATCACATTATAATCATACAGCTACATTAACAGCTACATGGTAGTCGGGTTAACTAATAATCCGATTATTTCTCACAGTACTTGATCAAACAAACTGGCCCCTGCTGATTGTTTTCAGTAGAGTGTTGTTTAATCAGGCTGAACTGCCGGCCACCCACCATGTTTTATAACACCAACAACGACGAGCTTTGATTACCCAATTTGTTGACAAAGCGGCTTTTATTATGCTTGTACAAACGAGTAAAAATTAGACTTGATGACTATACTTACGTAAACTACCAAGGACGTCTCCATCAGTGAGAAAATCTGACGAAACGAGGCGAAATACAATACCCGCCTTGCCTCCTGCACATGTTTACAGTAGCAGACAGCTAAACCGGAACAGACGAAAGTGCCGTGAGCGCTAGCGCCACCTTGCGGCCGAAACCGGCATTAGGAATAGCGCAAAAGGCGGATTATCAATATACGAGTTGTCAGAGCATTTCCATCATAGCTCTCTAGATTTGTGTCTAATGCCGCTTATGCCGGTGCTAGGGGCCGTGTGGTCATATCATCCAAGTTGCCACATGGACAGGTACAATAAAAGCGTACCGAGATACAACACATATCACGAATCGTTAGATTCTTGGTATATGCTTTAGAATAGGTTAACCCGAAGATATACTGTGAAGTCATGTGACTCTGTCAGTATGTCGGCACCTCTTCCCACTTCCCTTATATGTGTTGTAATTTGAAGGCATTGGCCGAAGCAATAGGAAAATCCAAAAATGGAAAAGTGAAACGAGAGAAAGAAACAGTTAATATGGGTAAATGATATGAGGATCTAGAAAACCCAGTGGAGTGGCTATAGGGCCGAAATGAAGTTGTAACATCATTCGTGAGAGGCGTAGCACAGGTGGATGACATCGATATCCCCAGCAAAAAAGTGACAGCATTAATCAGGTCTGTTGGCTGCTTATATTCTGCATACTATGCGAAGCTGGTGACACTCCTGCTCTTTTCAACACAGCTATTAAACCACAACATTGCAGGGTTCAAGACAATTTCCAATGTCAGTTCGAAAGTCCTCTCTTGTGGGACTTGCCCAACCCTGCAAAGGTGGTCGGAGAGACAGTCTCTAATTCCAAATACGTGTCCACCTGTTAACGACGCTCTCTTTTTTGAACAATAATCAAAAGATAGGGAGACATTGGAGAGTTCTGTACAATGCAAATGCTGTCATCAGTGTTATGACCAACATCATGCATATATTCCCTCATGCACTAACAAACCAACAAAACATTCCCGAACTGTCCCCTTCATCTTGGCTATATATGTCAAAGTACACCACTCAGCAGATCATACATATGATAAATGTCCTCACCAGAGAATCTGACACACTGTTTGTTGACACGAAAAGCGATTTCATTTCAAACCGCTCGGAAGCAATATTCAAGGAGCAAAGCCATCGTGATTCCAGTAATGCTGAACTTGTTGATAGGGTATGCAAGGAACAAAACACATAAATTGGGTCAGGTAAGACCAATGTCGACGAGTATGCTTTCATGGAGCATCATGCGAAGGAGTCTAGGTGACCCCTGTTTCACCAATCCGTGCTCGTATCAGTCATTGCGTACAGTTCTGCAGCACATCTTGAAAGCTGTAAATGTTGGGCAAAAACGTCAATGGACTGTGATAGGGTCAGACGCGATGCCATATCTGCTACATGTATGTTCCCGCCTGATACAGAAAGTCTGATCTTCAAAATGTCCTTCTACAACCCGGGCTAGGCCATTATGAAATTAACATGGTGAAGGCCTGCTTCAAGTTGCTGTGGGATGTGTGTCCGTCAGAGTTGGCCAAGATAATTGGGTACACATATATCAGGGCACAAGTGGCATGTAGGAATGCGGGTGATCATCATAAAGCATGGCAGCTTCCGAAAATCTTTCTGGGAACCTGTGATGAGCTCCTGGTTCCATTTGTCCGGAATTGTATTACCACTGGTGAAAGCCCTACAGTAAATGTAAAAATCCTAATTATGCCTTCTTAAGTGACTTTATCTTCAAGTATATGTTGTCCTTGTTTTTTTTTCTTTCGCGCCGGTGTTCGTCGCAATAACTCAGACTGCATGATTGCAAGTCGGGTGAAACTTGTGAATCTCTTCTATGGCTACACATGCTGCATTACCAGGAAATAGATTTCCATGACTTAAAAGCGCGTGTCCTTGCTCCTTCTGAAATAAGAGATTTCTGGAAATAGTGAATCTTTCTCCGTATCTGGGCATCCCAGCAAGAGCGAAGGCGCAGACTTCGTTTTAGAAGCATGGAATCGAAGATGCAAAATATGGATTCCTCCGGGTGTGCCAACCGCGAATAAGTGGTTTAATGTCTGCCGCAACTTGAAACGATTGCACACGATAAAAACATGTTCACTTGTTCATATGTCATAGTGCAGTACCAGTGTCGTTAAAGACAGAAGATTGATATTCAGTATTTTTTTATACAAACCTCAGAGCCGATACTTCATCACGACTTGGGTAAGCAAGATTTTCTTCAGGGAATCTGTAAATTCTCATTTATAATAAATACAACTTTTTGTGATTATCATCATTACATTTCTAATACCATCTTAAATGGCTCAAAAATCAAGAAACAAGCAAATGAGATGAATGTGACAGAAATTGTATTTTGATTTCAACCAATATTTTTTCTTTCTCTTTTTCTTGAATTCAAATTGGAACATTTATTTCTTATGCATTCCTCGGTGTAGTGGGCAGTAAAATGTTACGGACGACAGGCATCCTCTTTGTTACAAAAATAACCGAAGCAGGACGACTTACAGCCTGTGTGCGAACACCCCACCTACCCGTCCACGACAAAAGGTGCCCCGCACACGCCACATCTGTATGTCGTTGGAGCCTGACTACTTCTCGTTGTCCGACCGGAACGGTGGAAGGCTCCTGTTGGTGGCAGAGGATCGGGCCTGGGTAAAGAGCCCAAGCACCGAATCTTTGGTGGGGGCGAGGGGAAGGGAACCCTCTCCTCTGGTAGCGGTCCTTGTTTTCTTCTCAACCACAGGCTGTGAGGACCTCGGGTTCTCTGCTGGTTGTGCTTCCACCACTACAGGTTCTGAGATATCTTTCCGTGGGAGTGGTGGTTGAGAACCTGTAGTCGGCAGTTCGTCAGAGTCAGTACGTGTTGGAAATAATAATGTTGGTATATATATAAGGCCGCTGAAGACATTCCTTTTGGCATATTTTCTTTGAAAGTCAGTTTCTAATACTTGTATATTAGGCATCGTTGTATTGCTAAAAGGGCTCTCAATATTTCACGAACAGTATATTTTGGGGAAGCAATTGTACGTATATACCTACCTAAATTCACATCAATGGTCCGAGTCTCATCTGTATGCCAGACAGATTCTAGTACTTGTGCATTGAATGAGCACACCTTTGTTTGCTCGTTAACTCGCCTCTGTGTGAGTCAGAATATATAACTTCTCCATCTGCAAAACAAACATCGATAAGTATTGAACTATCTGACCTTCCTAAGGGCATTTCATGTTTCATTTAATATGAACAGAAGTGTCTACACATGATCGTGTCGGGCGTTCGAATGATGTATTAATCTTTGGGAAGGAACAAAGGGGAACATGACATATGACAACAGTTGAGGCGTGTAACGTCATTTCAAAAATGTTAAGTAAATAACTTAAATACTTAACTACTGTGATGTTTTTGTAGGTCAGAGAAAATACAGAGAAAATACTGGAAATTACTGCAGTGCTGTGGAGGGTCGAATTGCGTAGTGTAGGTTACTTTAACGATACAAAGCTAAGCTGTCCACACGTATCCCAAAATGGAATAACCTTCGACAGTGATCTGAAAGATTTCCAAGCCTTTTTGTAATGGAAATCGGAAAATCTATCTTGATGACATCGCCAGCAGAAAGGAACCGGGAAAGGGAGAGCATCTGATCCCCATATTCGCGACCCCAGACGACCGTGCAAAGATCCAAAATATCTCATCAACGTCAAAAGGGAAAATTGAGCAATACATCCGTGACGGAATCCATCCACCAGACAGGGTCCATGGATGTTGCTAATGCATTACAGCGCCAATGGACCTTCGTATTTTACAGTGTGACGAGGTTGACGATGTTGAAGCGTGCAATCATGAGGGTAATTACAACACATATAAGGGAAGTGGGAAGAGGTGCCGACATACCGGCAGAGCCACATGACTTCACAGTATAGTCTTCCGGTTAACCTATTCTAAAGCACATACCAAGAATCTAACAATTCGTGATATGTGTTGTATCTCAGGTACACTTTTGATCTATATCTGTTCTCTTATGGATATGACTATATGCAGGCGCTTTCAAAAACCGATCCATTCAAAGCCCGTTCCTTGTCATTCACCAAAAGCTATATAGACGATCTTCTCGCGGTGGGTAATCGCTATATAAATGACGCAGTGAAGGATATATATCCACCTTCACTGGATTTGAGGGAAACTACAGATAACCCTACAGGCACATCATATTTAGACCTATATCTCTATAAAAATGAAGCGGGCCTTCTCTCTCGTCGACTGTATGACAAAAAAGATGATTACAATTTCGACATCGTAAACTATCCCTTTCTGGACAATAATATTCCAGTGGGACCTGCATATGGCGTATACATATCACGCCTAGTAGCATTTGCTAGATCCTGTGTTAAATGTGACGATTTTAATCAACGTCACAAAACATTGTTGCAGAAACTTATGAAACAGGGCTACATCACCAAGCGCCTCCACTCAAAGTTTCTCAAATTTGGCGATACATATCGCATGCTGATAGCAAAATACGAGCGTAGCGTGCACGATCTATGGCGTTACGTTTCGTAACGTGTGTCTAATTCCGCTTAACCCGGGGCTAGGGGCCGTATGAACCCATGTACTTCAAGATCCTCTTGGTACTCATATGAACAGTACAATCAAAGCGTGACGGAGATACATCATTCTTTAGATGACAACTTTACAACGAATATTACTGATCAGCGATACGGATTTGATATTTTGGAACATCATGATGTCTTGCTGGCATCACTGAAAATTGTTGACCGCTTCTCTCTTGCAGGAAACAAGCCTATGTTTATGTATACTATGATTGTCCTTTTGGATTTGATGCTAATACTGTTATATGGAATATGGAATAGGTCTTTGGATTATGGACGCGGATATTCTCTAATGGACGACGGCTGAATTATGAATGACGGACCAGACGCTTGTAATTTATTGTACCTGTTCATGTGGCAACTTGGGTGATATGACCACACGGCCCCTAGCACCGTTGTGACGGAAACGGTGGTCCGATGCATCCAGTGTCCGGGGGACACTCGCGTCTAGACGTAAGTGTCTCAAGACACTAAGATCTGGATTTAATTGTCCGTCGGGCATTCAGGTCTGGATTTGGATGTCCTGGGACACCGGCTTCCAGGAGACGAAAGTCCTAACCTGGAGCCCAGTGTCCGCCTCGATTACTACTTCCGATTTTCCATCCAGTTTACACGTGAACATGTTTACCAGAGAGTAGTATAGAAAGGGGAGTTACCGCGTTATTGACCTACTTCCGACAAGTGGCGCCAACAGATCATTTCCGCCTGACCTGTGTGAAGTCACTTCCGGTTCCGGTCATGTGACATAAAGTGACCTTTAACCCTGAGCATCATTTCCGCTATTGTGCGCATTTCCACTGTTGTGCAATTCCTATCACGTGACCGGAAGTGACCTGTTGACGTTAGCCGAAAGTGACCTGTTGACGTCACCGGTTGTAGGTAGGTCAATAACGCCCTAAGTCCCCCTCTCTCTGTCTCTCCCTCCTACCCAGGAGGTGAGTGAGGACGAAAATGAAATGAAAAAACAAGATAATTTTAACAGAAAATCTTGAAATTTATGCTAAGAAATAGCCAGGTAAGACTGCATCACACCTAAGGGCTTTTCCTCGTGATTTTTCGCCTCTTTGCTTGTCCGGTGGGAGCTTGTTCACTACAATGAAGAATACAACATATTGGCGAGCATACGTTACAACAAGTCAACACGAGAAATAACACGTTCTTCTGTTTCCACGAATGCAAGTCGCGATATGTAATTGTTCTATAAAGGTGTGGAAGCTGCCATTCAGTGGGGGTAACTAGGCCACTACTTGTATTCTTTTAACGGCATATTCCGTGGGTCTTCCAAAGACGGGGTCAAATTTGCATGTTTTCTATATATCTTGGACTATTTCATGCAAACAATTCCTTGTTTAACCCTACCACGCATGCGGGAGGGACATTCGACACCCCCCTCCCCCCACCAAACTTTCTGCGCAATCTCCGGAATGATAGAAAAATTGAGAGCTGACACTCCGTGAATTTGTAGTTTATCATATTGGGGTCATTTGGAGCCTATTTGCATAACCTCCCGAGCAGAGGATCACGGGTAAAATCAAGGGTAATTTATCATGCCTTTTTTTTGAAAAATTACATGAATAAAATTTTTGCAAAATTTGATAAAAAAAATCGACCAAGAAAGGTATTTTTTGAAAATGACGTCACTGTGACGTCATCAAGGCGGCCATCTTGGATTTTTTTTTGCATTTTATTGTACAGGTTGACGGAAAGGTATAGTGTGGTAAGTTTCAGTTCCTTTACCTCAAGGGATAAAAGAAATAGTTAGGGAAAGGGTGAATTTCTTCAGATTTCTCGCATTCTTAATAACGACGGAAACTTTTAATTCAAAGTAAAGCTAGCAACCGCAGTGTAAAGGTTACTCAACAGTTTAAAGGTTTTCTCATTCATTCATTGATTCTTTCATTTATGCAACAAGATAAATTAATTGTACAATTTATAGTTGTAAAAGGCAGTTGGTGGGAATAAAACCCCAGTGGGCTTGTTCTATCCCTGTAGTAAACAATTCGATTATACATACGAATATAAGTTAAAGAAGTTGGTGAATATTGATATGAATGTAAGCGGTGAGAACATTATATAAATAGAAACAAACACGTATCCTCCGACAATCAGCAAACTCGACGGTTTAAAGGTTTACTCTGCGGTTTAAACGGTGTAAACGTTTCCAAGAGTTTTGTATGGTTTTCGTTGAAAAACCCCCCGATAAATTCATTTATGACGACGTTACTAGAAATGACAAAAATGTAAAGAAAACATGTGATCAACTAAAATCTGTTTGCAGAAGATAGGCGAAAATCCCCAATAAATGCAGAAAATGTAATAAAAAAATGTAAACACAAAATGTATCGATGTCCCCTATGGGCCACCCTTATTCAATCTTGGATGGAATAGGCAAATATACCCGGTGTTTGTCACGAATGCACCATTAGTTTGCTAGCGCCTTAGGTTGAACTACCGGTAATGTATGCATATTAGCCATATATGAAGTCTACAAATTATATTAAGTGCGGGTCACAATGACTCACTGTTCCCATTTCTATGTAAATGGGTGATACTATAAAAGAATAGTATCCCGCTCAAACAATCAGAGATAAAACTCATAATAAATATATTTACTTTCAATGATCAAAACAACGGAATTTTGTTGGCATACTGCTACCTGATAATTCCTTTGAGCAGCTCGACGTATACGGAACGCTTCTCTTGCTGACTTTTCCCGGCTTCGTACTTGTCGATATTGTTGGCCAAATATCGCAGAATATCGGCAGGATCTAAGGATGACATGGGTCTGATTGTGGACAGCAAAATGTGGAGGTCAGCTTTTTTACACACCTGGTCAGGTACACAGAAAAGAAAATTCCTTAAAAGTTTAAGGAATATTTCCCGACTGTTACACAAGCGGAATATTCCTCAACATAACTAAGGAATATTCCTTACCATGTTAAGGAATTTCCTTAACATGCTACGGAATATTCCTTATTGAATTTTAAGGAATATTCCGCTGGTGTAATTGCCGGGGAATATTCCTTAAATTTTAAGGAATTTTGTGTTCAGTGTACTCAATATAATCCATTAATTTCGCAGATGTGCCATATATGAATGCAATAATCAGATGCATGTAGATCTCGTGGCAATTTTTAATTTGCATTTATGTTACGTTTTATTTATTTGATTATTCTTTTAATGATACCAGATGCGCCCCTTTACGGTTAATGTGAAAACAAATCAAAACTTATATTTTATGGTATCCCCTATGCAAACAAATGACCGGATCCTACTTCGAGAACGGCGAGTCAGATTGAAATGTCCGGAGAGATCGTTCACGATATCCCGCATTCGGAAGATATGGACCGAATATGAAAAGACCATGAGCATTATATTTGCATATCGTAAAATATTCCAATTTCGCCCTGACTGCGAGAAATCGCAAGTAGTACCAGCGGACAAGCGTGGTCATTTTTGAGTAACATTAATTATAACAATAATAGAGATCTCCGACATGACAATTTCCTCAATATTTACTGATGTCAGAAACGCGATATACATTTTCATTAGATATCTCAATATCTCGTTTTTCTTTCTGATTTCGCAACATTCACAAAATCATATGCGTGCGAAAATTAACCCAGCGCGGAAAGAAGGATTCATTGTACTTGTACACCGGGGTGACAAGATTTTCACCTGGGTGAAAACAGGATTTCACCTGGTTTAAAACAGGTTTCCACCAGGGCGATAACGTTTGCGCCCAGGTGAAAACCTTTTCACCTCAGTGAAAACGTTTGCACCTGGGTGGAAACTTAGGAGGAGTGAAAGACTCCCCCCCACCCAAACTGGAAAAAAATATAAACAAAACTAAAATTAATAGCATGTCATATATGCGCCACCGTAAAGATGTATATTGACCTAAATACATACAATTATTTTTTTCTAAAAAATATATATATTTAACAAAGATACGACGGTATAACTTTACAAGACGTACTAAAGCTGTACATGAGAAATGCAGAAAATCACACATTTTCAACTGACCCCGACTAGGATCGAACCCACAATCTTACCTTCTGCTGTACTGTCCACCGTCTATGCCTTTACCCACTGCACCCCCGATTTGCTGGCCGAACCTCTGTTCAGAATTTCTAGTCTTTACTATTCCCTTAGTTTCATATATAGGTCAACCGGACTCTGAGGTATGCCGGACTCTGAGGACTTCCATAGCTGTGGAAGCGCCCATAGTCCGCCAGATGCCATGGTCCGGGCCCTATATATATGAGAAGGGACATTCCTGTCCAGATTCCAGTGACCCGGACACCAACGATATCAGGACCCTGGTTTCTGCTGATAGGGGGACAACTGTTTCCGAGGAAGGACTTTCGTATCTGGATCTGCCATGGTCCCCGGACCCTCATATCTGGCGGACTACGGTTGCTTCCACACCGGCATAAGCGGTATTAAATACAAATCTAGAGAGCTATGATGGAAATGCTCTGACCACTCGTATTTTGGCAATTGGTGAGCTGTTTCGCTGTGACAACTCGTACGCTGGGGATTGGTGAGCTGTATCGTCGTCAGATGAAAATGACGGCATTTAACAGAAAAGGCTAGTCTGTAAGGCCCGATGTCGACCCATCATCAACTTCCCACAAATGCCAACATATATCAAAGACCAAAAGGTCTGTACAGGGGGCGGGCCTCGGGGACGAAACGTCCACCAGTAGAATTTCGCCATATTCAGGTAAACATTACAACACATATAAGGGAAGTGGAAAGAGGTGCCGACATACTGTCAGAGCCACATGACTTCACAGTATAGTCTTCCGGTTAACCTATTTTAAAGCACATACCAAGAATCTAACGATTCGTGATATGTGTTGTATCTCAGGTACGCTTTTATTGTACCTGTTCATGTGGCAACTTGGATGATATGACCACACGGCCCCTAGCACCGGCATAAACGGTATTAGATACAATTATTATTATTATTGCAGGCATTTATCGTTGGCTTATCTCTGCATTTCAGTGTGCGGTTTTGGTCCCCACTGACACCCCATACTTTCGGTTTTATAAATATTGAGTCCCTTATGAAATCACGTGCAGTTGAGGTAGATGTGACGTCACAAATTGCGGTCAAATTGATATGTCCCGACGGTGGAGGAGCGAGAGGATGGAAAGACACAGAGTAGAATCAGGAGGTGAGAGAACGATGACCTGTAGTTAACAATGCTCATATTTGATAATCAATAACTCTATAAAACGTAGGCGGTGATCGGTAGTTTTTTACTCGTTAAATTACTTAGGTATTGGGGACTTTTCGCCATCAATTTGCCAATGCGACACGAACCACATGAGGTAGACGGCTGAGGTGTAGCTACTTGTTCCCAGTTCCTTGTAGCTCGATGGGTTTTAAAGGCTCAATTGAGCATTTAATACTCGATTGTCGTTGGGGTCTCACCTGACGGTTGTTGTTGTTGTTGAAATTTCTTTGCACCGACACATTTTTCAGTTTCTTCTTTCTCTGATTTGTATCTCTCCTTTCCGAACCACCATTGAAATATTGACACGGTATGCATTTGGTTTTAGATGTTAAATGTGTGTGTGGCAAACACTGTTTATGAAATAAGTTGATCTAGAATGTATTCAAATGAGAAGGGTTGGTGGGGAGTCCTGTCGATTGCCTGCTAGAGGCGCCAATTCATAACTTGACAGTGTCATAAGTTTTCCGAATGTTGTTTGGGCATGTAATTTACATTATAGGTACCAGTACATTCTATTTTCTATTCACCTGGCTAGCCAACTCTCATTATATCCAATACAATCACAAATGTAACTTTTCCCAGTTTTTTTGCATTATCTTCATTGTTCATGAGTTTTGTACATCTGCCAGTGTCTGTTAATATATTCAATATGTTGCTTGCAATTACTAAATTTCCATGACGATTTCCTAGTCAATCCCAAAGTACAGAGGAGGGTTCCATGGAAGATGGCCCATTACAAGGGACATCATTTTCATGGCAGGATCAATCTGTGAGAGATGAAGGTGCACCAAATCCACCAGAATTTCACCCCAGCAGACCTTCTGGTATCCAGCTCGGTCATTTTAGCAGGTATTGTTTATGATTTGCGGTCAAATCAGGCCATTGCTGAAACAGCTAGTCTAGTAGTGTGCCAGTATTTCATACAAGAATTGGAAATGTGACATTGCCATACTTCGTAGGTGGTTGAGGCTGTGAAACAGTTGTGGGGGGTGGTAGTCATCTAATCAATTGAAATTATTCACATCTCCCTCTGTTGGAGAGCTTGTTACACATAATATTCTGTGTTGAAATGTAGCTGTTGACTTTTGTTGATTCAGATCAGGAAGACAACTGTTACAATATCCGGTGGATTTCCTCAAACTTTTTCTCACGCCAAATCCTGCAAATATGTATTGCTGAGCTACTGATTGGTCAGGGAAAATATAGAAGTTACAGTAATAAGGATGACGGCGCGGAAAGACTTACTGTGGAAGAAGTGTGCAGATAAGAACACATTTGAATCGGTCACTCCCTTTACAATACAAGAGATGGGACACAAAGGAAGAGGATACCATCATGATAACAAATTCAGCCAGGATCTTGGTGTCACTGCTTCGCAGTTGTCGTTCTACATTCGACACTGCACCTTTCATGTACTTTACTCAGAAAAACTAAGGGGTCACGTCAAATTAATCGAGGCCCTTTCTCGATGCCTTCGAGATGGATCGAAACCGGGAGGGCAGAACCGGGACCGCTGACGACGTCTCCCGGTTTGCTCCTGGTTCTATCTCGATCGAAACGTCCCGGTTTTCGAGATGGATACAAAATTGTTCGGTTATCTCGAAGGGGGTCCCGGTTTGTATATGTCCGTGTTTTGGTGGACCTAAATTGGTCGTTTCTTAGTTTTCAGGCGATCAGAGTGTTGTGGGGGTACCACATTTGGGGGGGGGCGATCGTCGTTTCAGCATGTCGCAGCTTCAAATAGAATTTCATGTCATTATAAGTTTAATCGATATATCCATGATCTGAATTCAATTGAGAGAAAACGTTTCATTTATCTACCTAGTATATTCCGTGGCGTGTCCTACTCCTCCTACTCCGCTTTAGTGTCCTACTCCTCCTACTCCGCTTTACTCACTGCACAGCGGGTCGCATATGTGTGGCGCGGAATAGGGTGGGGCGAGAGACCTGGGGTTTTCACTACCTCAGATTCCATGGGCCGGGCTTGCACCCTACAGTAGAATCGGTCGACTGCGCATGCGCGATGAGTAGTGCGCGATGAGTAGTATAGAAAGGGCACGCGATCTCCCTATACTATTAAAGAAGCCGGCCAGGGAGGCAAGAGACATGTGGGTTTCACTGTGGCGTATGAGGGTCGGCTCATGTGGGTTCACTGTGGCGTATGAGGGTCGGCTCATGTGGGTTTCACTTCTTCATCCGTGGTGTATGAGGGTCGGCTCAGATCCCCTGGGGTGGGGACATGCCCCTGAGGGCAGTGGGTGGGTTCAATGAAAGCTCGTCTATATAAATAAAGAATATAGAAAGATTGTATATCTGACTAATATCCGACGCGGAATAAATGATACATCAACTGAATATAATCTGAATAATAATGATATTAAAGCACGCTATAATTATTATTCCATAAAATTGTTTTAAACCAAACATGGATTGTTTCAACCGAAAAATGAAGTGTTTGATCGGTGTTTTAACCTCGGTGTGTAATTTGTTTTATAATTTTGTATTGTTCTTTGCAGATTCCATTTTACTGAGAATTACTGTCTTGAAATATAATTAAAGTAAGGAGATTATATCAACAGAGTTTATATCTGATATAAGCTTGCCTGGTAGAGGTTAGCGGAAATAATGCAATCGGAACAAGAGGTGTTGATAATTCACAGCACAGTCAGTCTGTGAAAACTGTCGGCTTGAAACAACAGCGAAGAGAGAGAGGGAAATGAAAGAAATTAGCGCCCAATTCAGTGTGCAATCAGGCTTAAAAGCAACGTTCATGTACATTTCACTACAACAATACCACGTGTTGTCAGTGTGAAAATCTTATATGGAATGCTCAAACACTTCGATCGCGCGTTTATGTTTATATTATCCGGTTTCCAATGCATTACCAGTCTTCCTGTGGTCTTAAAAGCTGCTGTATTTCTGAAAACCGGGGAAATCTTTGAAGAGACGTGGTACAATAACTTTTATCAGCATGTTCTCAGCTGATCTACGTTTGATGAAAATTTCTGGTGATTTTTGATGAAAATCACTGATGATTCTGGTTGCAGTTTTTCAAGGATTTTTTTGCCATTTATTTTTTATCTCTGTCAATGCATGGGCAGTCCAGTTTTTACATACTGTTTTACTTTTGGTCATGCCCTGTGGCTTTGCTTGTTGGAGCTCTGGCTTACCGCTCACACCATATTGTAAGATTCCGTGCTTATTCCCAATATAGAGCTACAATATTTGTTACTTAAATGATATTTGTTTCTGTTGTTCTCTACAGGTTATTTGTTGTACTAATTTATATGTCTGTTGCCAAATATGGGAGCTATTAAAGATACTGGTGAAACAGCCCACTTTACAGCTCTAACCCTGTAAGCAAAGTGATGACAAAACGAGGGTTTCAGGTCTTGCTCGCTTTCTTGCAGATTACACCGGTACCTGATGTGACAAAAGTGAGTTGCTCAGTGAGTAGTAAGAGAGGGACAGTTGAAAGCCACCGAATTCGCGGTGCTATTACTTAAATACTAGAGAAACGCCGCCATCTTGGTGCGGTGCGGGCGTGAGAGAGGGACAGTTCAAAGCCACCGAGTTCGCGGTGCTATTACTCCGCCGCGTTGGTGCGGTGTCGGCCCGGTGTTGCCGCGGGCGCCGTTCGTCAACGAATCGGCGACGCGTGACTAATGCGGTACGGCCGCGGGCACAATTCACCGGCCCGCGTCTATACCTGAAGGCGGTGTTATAATCTGACGCCCCATCCATCATAGGGAACATCAATTGCGGGACACCATCGCGGCTTGTCCTAATTTGCGGTGCTAAAGAGACCGCCGTGTGTTACAGTCAGTCGACCTTCGGAGGGATGCGGCGTTCATCGGACGGTGTCACCGCGCGAGGGGGGCCCCGCGATTCATCGCGCGCGCGCGCCGGTCGACCCGGTTCGCCGGCGGAGCGCGACTAATGCGGTGTTCGAGGTTATGGTCTATTTATGGAGCCATACTTATAGCTCGAAGGTGCGGTGTTCATCTATATATATATAGCTATAGCCCGGAGGTGCGGTGTTCACCGAACCGTGACTATAGCGAGAGAAGCGTGCGCGGTGTTCTATATCCGTTCAGCGATACGTGTCTAGCGATGGAGCGTGACTAATGAAAGCCCGCGGCTAATTCGGGAAGTTTGCGTATAGAACGCGGTGATTACGTTCCGCACCACTCGACGTCTCATCTTACACATCTGGCAATCGATCAAACTACGAATATACTCGTAGTCTATAGTAAAATAAAAATAAATAAAGTAGGTCAGTATATATGGACAGTTCTGAAGCGGGGAAGCCGAGTTATTCCACAATATAATCGTATGATCCTATATTTAGATAGATCCACATAGCTGACAATGTTTTTATGTCTCAGTACAACTGCGCGTACATGTATCAACTTTTATTATATAGAGCTACATACACCGTGACCCAGTTCAACTACCTGAGCGTACTGATGCGAGACCCGTAACACTGCATCAGTCTCATAGCCAGAGGCTTTGTTTGCTATGATGATAGTGTCGTATTATGCTACATATATCCCGTAAATTCCTTTGTTATGCCCCTACAGCCTCCAAATTTCGTTTCGGAGTAAAAAAAAATTTCGATTTTTTTTTTTTTTTTTTTTTTGGAATTTTCCATAAATTACGGATGGCGATATCTCGGGAACTAAGATAGATAGAGACTCGCGGGCTTCGGCGTCGTATTCCTTTCGTATAGATGTACGATAAAGATCCTATACAATTTTATCGCCCGACTAACTTTCGCCGCAATTAGACGATACTCGGTGTCACGTGATTTGACCATTTCTCGAGAAATAAGCGACATACGCGCACGCTGTTTGCGGCGTTGTATCCCTCGTGTCGAGGTCTACCGTAAAGCTCCTATGCGAATTTATCGTATCTTCGTAACTTTCCACGCTATTCGGCGTCGAAAACTTTTTCTTTGTAGCTTACCACGAATATCTCCCTAAGGTGTCATTACGACGACGCTTGTACCCGTGGACACGTGTGACTGATCACTTCTCGCGGTGTTCACGGTCGACCTGTGGAAATGTCGATTTCTATGGGATATATTAATATATGTATGACCAGATTGGCGGTGCTCGCGAGACTCCTCGTTTAATAATGTCATATTATAAGAGTCACGTATGTGAGGGAACACTCTTATAAATGGACAGTAAACTCGCATTTCACCACTCACGTTGAGAATACCGATACACATGGCACAGGTGCATGTGCACACCACATGGTTCAATGTTAGCTATAGCTTGAGTGTTTGCGATGTTCATCGTTTGTTCACCCAACCGTGTCCATAGCCGGAGGACATATATGGCCTTGTTCGACTCTATTATAAAACGATACTACGTCTCGCACGAATGATTTTTAATTATTACTGACACTCATCTTCCACACTCGTGATAAATTCCTCGCGTTGTTCTCGAATCATCTATTTGCCCTTTGACGGCGACATCAGTTCTATTTTTAGACTCAACTAGTGGTATATTTATATTTAGGGAGCTTGATAACACATTTCTCTTAATATAAAATAGCTTGTTGCGACAGCGTCGAAAAGACATACGCACAGTAAGAGGATGAACTGAGGACTACCTTCAAGCGATTATTATGGGTAAGCTTTTCAGTACATTTTTTCCCCCTCATAGGTTGCTAGAATTATACTATGTGGAGTTTTTCCATACACGGGTATAGGACACTTCCTTATTTATATAGGCAGAGTATCCAAGCGGACATCCTCCGCGGCTTAATTCAATGTAAGGTGAACCCCTTTGTCGGCTATGATCTCTCACTCACCGGAACCGTGAAATAGAGTTCAGCGGCGATACCGATTTCGACATACTCCCTGACGTCATAGCCAAGTCTGCCAACTAGACCCTACACATTCTATCCTCAACTGGAAGTCCACAATATCTTCCTCTTTCAATTAATGATACCATTCTCAATGCGACCTGAGCAGTCAAGCGAATCACGACCAGATCTTTATTGCAAAAGGTATGTAAGGTATAATGAATGTTACAATGATACACTTCGTCACGCACGAGCGGTTGTATCCCGAGGGCAGATGCGGCGATGCTTGATATATACTTCGTCACGCACGACTGGTTGGATCACTGAGTTGAGACGTCTATGTTTGCTCTACATAAAATATACTCGATAAATATGCAGAATCCGTGAATGTGCTCGTAGAGCCTGGAAATTTCGTTTTCGACCAAACAAATTTCGATTTTTTTTTTTTTTTTTTTTTTTTTTTGAAATTCATTAAAATCTCAATATCTCTGGAACGGGACGGGCTACTGCGATGAAACTTACGTCGTTGGATAGCCAGGAGAGAGACGCGTCGTTGGATCACCATGATGAATCGCACGAATTTCGGAAAAATCTCAATATCTTGGGAACGGGAAGGGTTACGGGGATGAATCTAACGTCGTTGGATAGCCGAGAGAGAGGCGCGTTGTACGATAACGTCATACGATGTTATAGCGAGTCATGATAGGAATGTTCGGGGGATAAGTAAGATTTGAATCTTATGACTATTCTACTCCAGGGTGCTTCGATAACGTAAAGTGTATGACATCCATTTGTACTTATTCCAGCTGGGACGAAGACGAATTCGTGGACGGTCTCACAAAATTATGGGACTGCGAATTGGAACGAATCCGACAGCAGAGGTGTGAGCCGGATCCAAACAATTGTCATAGCGACCTATCACGAACCCCTGGTGACTGCCCTCGAAACGACGCACATGTGGGACCTTCAACGGTGAGTGCATTAATTTCGTGAAAACGAAATACGACATGTGTAGACACCGCACACTTAGATACATTAGGCGTTAACGCTAAACCTCGTCCTGTTCATGCAATACCATGAACAGGTGACCTCAATATTGAAAAATGGTCTTAAGTAGTATGAAATTCTACATCGCTATCAAATGTTTATTCACCGTAGGAGAAGACGATAATGTACAATCGCCCCATTTTAGAGGAATATGTCGTGGTATGGAAAAGTAAACAAAAAGTTTTAACAAAAGCGCATGTTGACGTCTGAGGCGATTACTGCGTGTACGAAAATGGTACCTTCTTAGGGCGAGACTGTTGTTGAAAACTGGGAAATCAACTCAAACAGTCTGTCCCCGCGATAGAAGGTAAGTTTTCCCAGCATATCCGTACACGAGCTTCCTCGAGAAGCGCTGCCGATGTCCGTGGTGACATGGATTTCGATTCGAGCGTGGAATCGCCCTGAATTCGCTTTTTTGCGAATTCTTAATCAGACAACTCATCGGCGTACATCCAAACATCGCTATTGTTCAATATTTCAACTATTAACATTTACACTCGTTCGCGATAACAAAAATATATATATATATTCTCTGAACTCCAGTCGCGTGGCCCCGTGTTATTCAATTTTCGACTGTTGATGTTCATGCTATGGCGTGCTAAACATTCATACGCCCAAAATTCACACGCGTACAATAACGCCAATGATTTCTAGTTGATCAGAACTCGATTCCTGTCCGACCAAAATAGACATAATCGTAAAGACACTTTTGCCCGAGGAGGAGGAAGTGTGTGTGTGTGTGTGTGTGTGCGTGTGCGTGAGTGTGTGTGTGTGTGTGTGTGCGTGTGTGTGTGTGTGTGTGAGGAGGAGGATGAGTGAGGAGGAGGAGTTGGAAGCGTTGGAGGGGGAATTATGTGACTAGTATAAAATAGGGACAAAGCAATATGAAGATTACTAAATAATCGCTTTATTCATCAACTCATAGCACTGAGCAAATATTGGGAGAAACCTGCTTATATGAAATACATCTCCATTGTTGTGGGTATCATTTCGATATCTAGCCTTCCATTCAATGTT